>JANPXK010000119.1:0-16214 GCA_024704745.1 Rosa lucieae
CTCTACATCAACGAGTGCTCTACTAGGTTTTTATGATACTTGTGATTTCCCTATCCCTTCGTTTCTTTAAACCTTAAGCCTTGGCCCCATTAAAACCTTAAATTGTAAGACCTCTTTGATCCTTAAGATGGGATAGCCTTTGATCTGTGGAGATGAGTTATGACTGTTGAACTTATGGCTTGGGTTCATATGTGCAAGTGGTTGATATCTTTCATGAGATCTTTGAAAAAATGATATATATGTGCTTTCGTTTCTTATACATATGTGATATACTTGCTATCTTTCACATATAATTGCGTGATAAGCTTTTAAGCATGAGCCTTGAATCTGAGAGAAGAAAGAGTGATATACCCATGTGAGGTTTGAATCATGACTTGTTTGAAATATGTTAAAGAACCCACCACCATTGTTTACCCCCAAGTCTTACATGCTTATATGTGGATTATATTTTGTAATTAGCTCTTGAATATCTTGAAGATGTGATGCTTGGTTAAGTGCTAATCTTGGTGACTTGGAAGTATGAGATTTCTGAGACAATATGTTGTGTCAACGTTGGAGTCTTTGCTTGTGACGTTTTCCTTGGTTTTTCTTTAAGTGTTTTTACGTTTTTGAGTCTTGATGTCTTTGATTTTCGTTTGCCATACTTAGTATTTTCGTTGGTTTTGTTTCTTAGTCTTTTTGGTTTGTTATGTTGATTTTGCTAAGGGACTAGCAAAAGCTATGTGTGGGGGAATTTGATAGGAGCATAAAATGCGACGTTTATAATGTTTAAACCCTATATTTTGCTAAGTTATTTCCTTTATCTTGATCAATTTAACTTAGTTAGTGTTTTTCAGGTAAAATGGAGTCTCAAGGTCCAAAAATGGCCAAGGAATGCACAAGTGGCGCAGAAATGGAAAGAAATGAAGAAATGGAAGTTCTCCCAGTTTGACTAGGAAAAGGAATCCTAGTTGGAGTAGGAATCAGAAGCTGACTTGGATTCAAACTCTTAAGTTGCGGAAATTAGGAGTTCTACTTGGACAAGGAAACCCAATCCTACTCAGATAAGGAATCCTAGTGTGACAAGGAGTCCCTGTTGGATAAGGATTACTCAAGAAGGTTCCGGAAGAGTGTAGAAGCATCTCGGAAAAGAAGTTTGTATTCAACTAGGAAACCTACTTGCATATGGAGTCCTACTCATACTAGGAGACCTGTGGAAGCTAGGAGAAGTCTATGGAATGTCCATGAAGCATCTAGAAGTCTCAAGAAGGTCATATGCCGTGCACATGGAAGAGGAAGCAACAAGTAATACGAATTACAAAGCAATGTGGAATTTGGACTTCTAGTTGAGTAAGGATTGGAATTGCCGTGAGATTCTTGAAGGTTCTAGGGAGTTCTTGACGTTTCTACTTCAGAATAGGCGTGGGAGACATGTGAGAGGCATGTGATGTGAAGGAAAACCGAATTGGACTCAACTTGTGCATTAAAAGTCAAATCCAATACAGATTCGGAAATCTGCCTGTGCAGATCAGTCAACTTCAACAGAGTGTCAAAAATCGCTCAGAGCTCAGCAAATTATGATCTTTATATGTTTGGAAAGCTACGGATGTCTAGTTTCCAGAAATTTTTACAGCTCATCAATAGCTATTTTCTAGAGGAAGTTATGGCCGTTTTAGTGGACTGAGGTCAATCCTGCCGGAAATCTGTTTTGTGAGAAAGAAGTCCTAAATCAACACGAACTAAGAGAAACCAAGTAGAAACGAATTGGGAGTGCCTTGAGACGTCCTCCTATATATACCTTGTGTATTAGACGTCCAGGGGAACACTTTATTCTCCACAATTTCGTATTCTCACTTGTTCTCTCTAGTTTTCAGGTTTTCGCAATCTTCAAGGAGCAAGGCCGTAACCATCCACCTTCCTAGCCGTGATCATCACTTGTGCACCATCTTGGATCTGCTTTGGACCTTGGGACGTGATCAAGGGTTGTCCACACCATCATCTTTTCATGTATTTTTACGGTTTTGGCTTTCTTGTAGTTAGAAGTTCTGCTTTGGAATTTCTGTTGTTTAAACCGAAACTATGATGTGACAAACTGATTTTTGGATGCAATTTAGATGGTTCTTTTCATGATTGATGTGTTTATGTGTTCTTGATATTGATTGGTTGCCGAATTTAAGAATAATAATCTGGTTTTATGCTTCATTACATGTCAACGATTTTCTAAGTCTGACAAACAATTAGTATGACTTGCATGTAACTTGCTAGTAATTAGGGTTGATGCTTTGTGAACCTTAATTCAAAATAAGTAGTAAAGGCTTGCTTTGAGTCGAAATCAGATTATGCATGTGATGAATTGACTTGCTTTGAGTGCTTGGATTTGCATGTTCATCAATTCTTTCTTGAACTTAATGATTTGAAAACGGATTTTCAACGCAGTTGCTTTGATTGTGTGATGTCTACTTTTCGAAATAAATTGGTCTAGTGCTTTGCTATTTCGGTTAACATAAGAAAGAAAGTTAAAAGGGACATTGGTTGCTTTGATCTTTGTGTCTTGATTGATGGTGTTCTTGGTAATTAACAAGATTAAGGGATGCATGAATATGTTGTTCTTGATTTGTTCTTGACAAATTGTTTTCCAAAAGTTCTTCTTTTCCCACCTATGTAAATAAAAACGTTTTCAATCTTTGTTTATTTTCTGGAAATTTTATGATTTCAATCTTTAAAAACCCCCCATCTTTATGTTTTCTTGTTTGTGTAAATAAATAAAATTAACTTAGATTTTTAGGTAGCATGTTAACCTAGTTAAATAAAAAAAAAAAAAAATGTTTTTAATTCGTGAATAGTGTCTCCGTGAATAGTAAATATGTGTTTGTTTTAGTTTTAGTGTTTTTTAGGAGTTTGTTATGTGTTTGTTATGTGTTCCTATTTTTTAGGGATTGTCTCCTAATTTTTAGGGAAAGTAGTTAGAGTTAGTTTTGACTTAGGAGTCCTAATTTGACTTTGCTTCTAATTTGTTTCCTAATTGTATTGACTTCCTAATCCTCATAGAAGTAGTATTCCTTGTTGTATATGGATTCCTAATATAATTATGACTTGTAAATTGTGTATAAATAGGAGTAGGATTCCAAAACCTTTTCTAACTCAAATTTCTTTCTTTCTTTCGAATTCTATGTCTATATATACTTGTATAATTTGTTGTTTTCTCATTCCTTGCTCTCTAATTTGTGATACATGTATGGTTGCTCCCTAACTCTTTGTTGTTTCTTTTGTTGTTCAAAATTTATGCATGCTTATACTTGTAAATGTTCTTATAATTTCGTAAATATTTGTATATTCTTTCTTTGATTTATTTCTCACATGTTAGCACCCTCAATCCCCGGTTTTGAACGATCCCTGCTTATTCTATACTAACAACTACATTTTTCAGGGTTTAAATTGGCGATTGCTTTTGCACGTATCAGCCTCCTCTACACGCTCCCGACCACATACTCGAAACCTGCACACTGTTGTAGGAGCTTTAGTCCCCCCCCTTGCCCAATAAGGGTCGACCCTACTGTGCTAGGTTTGAAAATAATAATAATAATGAAACATATTTACTACATAATACTGTGCACGTTTATCGAAGATACTTTAGAAGGCGGCAACCGCAAACATTTAATTTCTTTTATAAAACATGTGCAGTATGCTAAATCAACATGAGCTCAGAGATACTCACCTGTAGAATTTCCAACTCATCTGTGACCGAAACCCTAGATTCCTGTACCCAGAAAACTAGGTCAACTGTCGATTACAGCCAAATCCTTCAATATATTCCAGTCAGTCTCCTTACATGCTATGGGCAGCGGGAGTATCCATACTAGCCTAATGCCAAATGACATCACTATCGATTCCCTATGTACACTACAAAGGTAGCATGAGTTCAACACAACATATGGTCATATCGCGGCTCCGGAGGTTCAGAGTTTCGACACAATAGGAAGCATCGCTCCTCTCACTCTTAGGTCAAAATAATCATATCATATCTCATCATAACAAGCAATGTCTAGCCTCGAATTTCAATTGATTTCAATAATCAATAGTTTAAGGAAATAAAAATCATTGAAGCATCGATTATGGCATCCATAAACACTTTTGCAAGCAACAAAATATATATAAGTATACACACACACTCACAAAACCACTAATAAGATAGGGGCGGCTCACCCTATCTGGAATTGGAGTGCTTGTTAACATTTGGATTTGTTCCCGACTTTCAATCTTTTGTCCAAATCCAAGCGCACAAGCTCGAGTCTTTTAGCAAAAACTAAATCCTATAAACTACCAATTCATAAATCACTTGCTTAGTTTTGTAACATATCACTGACTCAACCTTAACCAGTAATTTAATTGTAACCATTTCCAAATAGCACAATTGACATACTATGTGCTTATTTGGGATATGATGACCATACTTATCCACAAGTTTATTATGTGTAGATCAGGTTGACTTATTTAACCCACTTTATTTACCATTTTCTAGGTTAAGAAGCAAATGAGAATTACCATTCCCAAATGATTTCGTTTTCAAATGTCATTCTAGGATATGGTAACCTTAAAGTACTCCACTTGTGATTTACTTGTCACACCCCTGATTTTACACACATGAAAATCGATATATATAATCTCATAATTACATATGCGTGAACGTTCAGCCATCAATACAAAATACCTAGAAACTTTTTCCCTTTTAACCCAACTACATATTGATGCCCTGAACCCACTATGTCAATATTGACCCGCTCCAGAGAGTCATATATACAATGCTTACGAATTAAATTGTCAACAACAAAATAAAAAGTAAATGCAGCTCAGAGTAACTATACAACGGAAGTCCTTATCAACGGTAAAGTCACAAAGATAGCTTCCAACCTAAAGCTTCACAAGCGCCACCTCAGCTTCAGCCACGATTTCCCTGACCTGCAGGATTAACCCATACACCATTCCATTGAATAGTGTACCGGGTTATCACACAACAAACCCTGTAAGCTTATGAAGCTCGTATGAGTAACTCAAAACCACAAAGCAAAACACATTTCTTAAGTCACCTCAACCTAAACACGATATACACACAGCTCACACCTACGTCCATCAATTCCATAATCTTTCATATCGTGTCTACATAAGTCAACTGGTGACTACAACCTCATGTTTAGATTCTCAACTAGCATCCCAGTACACAAATTCAATCAAACAAGACTTCCTCAAGCAATGTTTGATGCCATTCTAACGCCGTACGGCGAATCCCAAACCACGCTCATTCCCTCCCCACTAGGAGCCTTTTTGTCATCAACATGACATCAAGGTCAAAAATAATGAACCACCTTCCTATCCTCACCTCAGAGTACAATTCATCACCACTATGGCTCTTAATGTAAATCAAACCATCAATCAATACAATCAAGGAGAAACAAGGCAATCACATATCAAAACAAGCAAAACAATTCATAGTAACCCCTACATATAATTTAGTTCATGAGGTCACATTAAGTCAAGCAATTCAAGTCAAAGTAGTCATCGAAGTCCCACACTCTGACGTCTGTAGGTAGCCCCAACAATAACAGTAGTGTTCTCAATTATTGTTAACTTAATAACAATTCAGCTCTGCTATCGGGCAGTCATAACACTGATCATCGCACAGATTCCACCGGTCATCACCTAGATATTCATCATCCTACTGATCATCACATAGATTTTCAATTGTCCAGCTGATCATCACACAGATTTTGCCGGTCATCACGTAGATAGCGATCATCCAACTAATCATAACATAGATAGCAATCATCACGCAGATGGCAATCATCACAAAGATTCATCAATACATATATATTTCACGTAAATATAAATATATATATAACGTAGTCAATCACTTAGGAATACCACTAATACCAACAATAGTCGTAGTTAACCTAATAACTCCAAGACAATAGGGTAATCATGCTCTTAACAAATATCGATCATGTTCATAACAAATATGGATCATGCGCATAACAAATATCGATCCTGCTCATAACACATATCGATCCTCCTCACAACAAATATCGTGAGATTTACTCACCAAACGATAAAGGTAATCCGTTCATTAATGAACCTTGTGAGATTACTCACCTTTGAATCCTGCTGCGTCTTCACACGAGAACCAAAACAAGCACAATCGCCTCAATCCGTTCAACAAGCACCTGAACACATAAGGTATTGATTCAGTGCACGAATCACGAAGTGATTAAAGTTCGAAACCCCCGTTTTGAACCCAATTCCCCATGAGTAACTCCAATCGAGGCAAAACCTCATCCGAGACCTCCCTGAGTCTCCAGAGTACTTCCACGATCGAGGTATCCAAACCACAAGTCGATCGGAAGCTTGAACCCTCACAGATCAAATAAATTCACCGATATGAAAAGGGAAAAATCATAACAATTCCATTCGAACTCCAAAATTTGCATATTATGTATCAAAACGCTCGTATCAACGAGTAGAACATATATAATACCAAAAATAATTCCTTAAGTGGCCGGAACGGCACCACATACGGTGGTGCACCGCCGCCGGCCAAAAACTCATTATTTCACAAAACTCCCAACATCAAAAAGCTTCATCTAAGCATGCTTATGAATTCTCATAACTAGCTCGAAGTTAGAAAACAAGCATAAAGGGTCGAAAACTACCTCATAAGCCTTGAACAGTAATCCAATTTGAGTTGAACCAAGTTTTACGTGAACCGATCCAAACAACCACCAAGGATCGATCAAGGAGGCTGCTCTGAACTCCCCAAGCTCAACTTGAAGCACCGCCGACTTCAGAACAAGGATTTCCGTCCCGGTCCGAAATCCTCAAACTGCACCGCCTTGCTGCACTTCCTCCACCATGAATCGCCGCAAGAGCCTGCCACAGAGACGACCGCACGAGAGAGGCGAATCGTTCTGTGCAGGTTTCAAGGTTAGAGGTCGCCGAAGATAGCCGGAAAATCCGGGTCGGATCACCGGGTTCAGGTTGGGTCAGACGCGGGTGAGGAGAGAGAACAGAGCGTTTCTGGTGATTTTCCGAAAAATGGTGAAAGTAAATGGAAATAGTAAATTTCCAAAAGTGGAAACTCCTATTTATAGAACTTTCCCAAAACTTCCGTAGACCATAACTTTCTCATATGAACTCTGATTGACGCGTTTCACATGTCCACGAACTCATATCGACACGCTCTACAACTTTCATGAAGGAAGATTTATGAGAATCCCAACAAATAAAAAGTCAACATTTGCAACCCCCCTAAAACCATATTCTTCGAATAATTATTCGCTTGAAATACTTCCGCTCCATCCACGAGCCACGAAACCGTCCAATAATCACAATTTAGATTCCGGAAAATCCTCGGAAAATAAACACGAATTTCCAGGGCATCATATTCCACCCCCCTTAAAGAAATTTCGTCCCAAAATTTAAACGTACCACTCCCAAAAGTACGCATAAACCAAGCTCAAATCCAATTCTCGATCCCCAACAAGAATTGCCCTCTCCATAAAGCCTCCACACAACAATGAGCCAGTCAACCTTACAGAATGAAATTTAACCACCAATGATGGTCGAACATGGTCGAACACTTTGAGTGATCCATGTGCATTTAGGAATAGTCCCCACATCACAAGTACCACCTGCCTTGCTCGAACATGGATACGGTTACCCCACCTAGTATCGCCACCCTGGTACATTCTATCATTCCACTTGGTAGTAATCCAATTATTTCATGAATCTCTTTCCTGTGCACTACACCAAAATTTGCTAACTATAGCATTTCACACAGACTACACAACAATTCAGAATCCTGTCATCCAACAGTATCTGCATCAACACGTTGATAACGCTACACTAGCATTCCTAGAATTGAAATGACAGCATCACTTCAACTCAATCATCAATACACGATTTATTTCACAAAACCAACTTCCATCGCAAGTTCTACCATAATAGTAATGGTGCATGCATCGTTACACACAGTGTCATACACAATGCTCAACGATCACCCATTCCCAAAAGATACCACACAAAGGTCTAACTATAGACGTCAGGTAAACCCATCACTACACTAGCACAAAGAGATGTCGTACTCTACTATCACACTTCATCTACACAAGATTAATTTCAAGCAGATAAGCACATCATCTACACAAGATTAAATTCAAGCAAATAAGGTACCTTGCACCCCCGCGTTCTGCTGGCCAATAGCAACCACCCTCGCATGTCCCTGAGGATGTTGCCTCTGCTGATTCCTCTATTGTGGCGACCCAGAGACCGGATTACCACAGCGCCGCCTCCCCAAGGAACCCTACGCCCGCAACACTTAGAGAGCAAGTGTTTTGGGCCTAGAATTCCTCAAAGAGACAAGGCCTTTGGGCTTGTATAGTGGGCTTGGCTCGTAATCACAAGATTACGAACTAGGCGAGGAAGAGGAAAGGAAGGTGGTGTTGTGTTGAGTTTTAGAACCTATGTCAATTTTTAGTTCTTAGCCCAAGTTTGCATTAAGTTTATTGAATGGTAAGTTACGTGAGTCTTCTAGGTCTAGCCCACTAGGACCTAAACTCAAATGGAGGTTCTAACCCTAGGGTTCCACTTTGGTGGTAAGCAATCACACACATCATCAACCATACATAATGTTACAAAAATTTAGTGAAATCAAGCAAGCCAAAAAGAAATAAACTTTAAATAGAATAAAACAAATTGTGTCCTCCAAGGATTATCCTCCATACCCAAGCTTCGACAACAACAGCCTGCAAAACAAACTAAAGTAGGGGTTAGGCTCCTACATCCAGTCATTGCCCATGCCCGCCCCCATATCTATGTTTAAAAACATGAGTTATTGTTTTGAATAAAAGAAGTAGATAAAAACCGGTTTGCGCTTCCACGTGATCGTCACCACGTAACTACAATCCCACGGCAATTGATCATCTTTCACACTTCCATCACAACCGTCCATCTAGCCAATCACTTTCCAGAATTCATTAATCACAAGGCTAGAGACAAAGGGGAGATAACAAGGGCATGGTGCACACTGCCCACCACCGGTGGCTCAAGGAGGAACTGACCTCTCCTTACATCCCCATCAATTGCCAACACATCAATCCAATCCACGCAAACCATTTCAAGTTGTAAAAACAGATAATTTCCAAAACATGCAAGAGGCCTCATACAAAACATAGTATATGCAAGAAAAGCATAGATAGAGTTAAAGGCATCCCCTACCTGGAACTCGAGCTTTCTCTTGAGCACTTGGCCTCAATGCAACCTTGTAGCAACCACCACTTCACAAGATCCTACCAAGATATCAGGCCTAGACCAAATAAGTGACATTAATCACGATAAACTAGGCTAGCTATTCACTCTCAATACTCTCCGAAGAAAACATTTCCTTTAACCTAATTACTAACTAATTACCAGACCATTTGGGTTCCAATAATGGGTTTTTTGTTAGGAAGAGGGGGTAAGAACACTTTTTAAAAGACAAGTTGCTTAAAACCGAAAACAGAGTTTTAAAGGAGCTGTCAAGGGTCACAGAATTGTTCAAAATACTTGAGGTAAATTCTTGAGAAATTTTGAAAGAAGGATGGCTTGACAACCAACTCAGTAAGATTGAAATGGTTATTGAATTTCAAGTGAAACCAAACAAAGAGTAAAGGTTTTAAAGGCTGAAGTAAAACAATGTGCAGATTCTTTCCAGAAATACAAGCTTCTGTCCCCCTATTTCAAAATTGTATAACTAATTCTAGAAAAATGGTTTTGGGGTGATTAAAATTCTGGAATGTTCATATATGTGTCTAATATATTTCTCCAGAAGAAACTGACCCCAAATTCTCAACGGTTTAGCTCCAGTTTTGAAATGAATGCAACTGGGTCAGATTTTACTGAAAACTGAAAATCTGCAGAAACTGGTTCTTTTGTGTAAAGCTCTTTTGGTACCCAAAATGGATGGTTAAGTAGACTCTAAGACACCTATAGAAAGTATCTAAAGCTTCTAAAAGCTTAAAGTCTCAGTCACCCTTCAATACTATAAGGGGAAGGTCTTGTAGCTCACTAACATGATGTTTTGAAGACAGGATGTTTAGACAACAATAACACAAATAAACTCTATGATCAAGCATGATTTGAATGTTCAAAATAACCATGTTCTAGCACAAATCTAACACACTTAAGAGGCATGTCTAATGCTCCTAATGATCTATAGCTCAGGTTACTTTCTAATACTATATGGGCAGGTGTTGTAGCTCGATGACAAAATGCATTGAAACATGATATTTGGACAGCTACAAACAACAAATAACCTTTGAACCAAATACGATTCTAATACTCAAGGTGTAGCCATGACCTAGCAGAATCCCTAGACATTAGAATGGATGACAAATCAAAATTAAGGCAGCAAGATACCATAACAGCAGTGACAGTTCATAATCTTCAAGGATTCGTAATAACAACCAAAAATATATAGAGTTTTATGGAAAAGATGATACTCACCAAAGACTAATCAAAAAGGTGAGTTTTTCTTGAGGGTTTCAACAGGAAAGAGAGCTGAGGGAGCTGATTGGATCGAGTCCAGCCGCAGGCCAAGAAGTTCGCTCAATCTCGAACATGCAAAGTGCAACAGAAACTTCTCAATATGTGGGATAGTTGTTTTGAACGTATTGAGCCTAAAAATTGAAGAAAGAAAGGGGAACTTGATGGTTCTAGAATCTTACCAAGTGTTTGTATCAGTCTCAAGTAAGATGTGAGGGATTCGGGTAGAGCAAGATAGGAAATTCAAGCAGAAATCTGGAACAGGCTCGTTTCAGAACAGCTTCAGCTTCGAGGGCTGTACAGGACTCAAATCGACTCCAATGGAGCTGAAATTTTGAGACTAGATAGAGGAGACATAGACGAACAACTTTGGTGAAGAAAGTTTTTTGATAGGAGGTCTCTAACTAGGTGTTTTTGGGATCGTAAACAGACTGATGTGTCCAGGGACGAGAGGAAAGGTGAGAAGAGAAGGGTGAATGACGATTTATGGCCTGGGTTCTCTCTTTTGAAGGTCTGAGATGATGTTCTTGGAGGAGTTGCCCTTTGCATGATGGAAACGTGGAGGGAAAGAGCTGAACGAGGCTCCCTTTCTCTCTGCCCAACTCTGACGTGAACAAGGAAAGAGGAAAAGCTGAGCTTTGCATGTGAAGGAGAAGGCTCAGCTTGGGCAGATAAATTTGGGGTAAAAATAAGGTGGTAAAAACAAAAATGATGGGGAAAATAAAAGTAAAATAAGTAAATACAAGATAACTCAAATTAAAGTGTTGACAATGCCAAATAAGGATCGGGCCTCACAAAACTTATTTTTGGATAGAAAAATGGCAAGACAAGTTTTGTCGGAGTTTTGCTCGAGTTTGAAAAACATAAGGAGTAAATAAATTGTGCTTTTGAAAGTCGGTGAGATGCTTGACGAGTAAGCTTCGGGTAAGGCGAGCAGAAATTTCGCCATTTATTAAGAAAGGTAAAATAAGAAAATCGTAAACACACGCACAAGTATATTTCAAAATTATGCAAAGATGTCATTATGAGCTACAACCATATTGGATCAAGGAAGAGGTTTGGGTCAAAGGTCGACTAACTTATTGGGCTAAGTTCACTAGCATACCCGTCTGTTGGGTGTCCAGAGTAAATTTTGGACTCTAACCTTACGCTATTCTCGGGCCCAAGGCCCAAGCCCAAACTATTTCCAAAAGTCTTTGGCCAAACAAAGGTCGCGAAAAATTTTCCGTCAAAAAGTGACGTTCGGAATTTCACGGGGTCTACATCATACCCTGAGGTCGGGTACACTCATTAGCCAAATGCCCTACTTGTCCGCAATTATAGCATGACCTAGGTTTCGGCTTCAAACACTGCCTCGCCATATGGCCCACTTCCTTGTAGTTATAACATGTTAAGGGTGCCACCTGCCCATTAGGTGCAGCGGCCACTCTACCTGGCGCCTACTGATGAGTCCTCTGCCTCTTCCAGAACCCAGCCTGATTATTTGTCCCTTCATTGTTCCCAACAATTGCCTTTCCCTTCCATCGAAGGTCCCTCTCAGCCGACTCCTGTTCCTGGAAAGTCAGATTCTCCTGCTCAATGGCCATAGCCTTAGGGAAAATGAGTTCCATCGTCTTCAATTCCAGAACAGCGACATCGCGCCTGATTGAAGCATTCAGTCCCCACTGAAACTTCTAAGCTAAGCTTTCCGCATCCATCTTCCTCACAAAGCGATACAACCTTGATAACTCAGCCTCATACTCCCTCACACTCTTAGTCCCTTGGACTAACGAGACAAATTCCCTTTCCAACTGCTCCCTCACTGAAGGTGGAAAGTACTTCTTCCTGAATAGTTCCACAAACTCATTCCAAGTCATGGTGGACACATCCATAACTCTCTGTGTACCATTCCACCACACCCGTGCATCGCCTTGGAGCATAAGTGTGGCAATCTTTCTCTTCTCAATGTCGTCGCAGAAGACCATCTCGAAGTAGGTCTTCATGTTCTCGACCCATTGATCCGCCAACATGTGATCCGTACCTCCCTGGAATGGAACTCCTCCCAAACTCAAAATCTCCTTTGCCAACTTCGACAAATGAGTGGGATCTACAACATTCGCAACCTCCATAACAGGTGGGACAGGCAGTCCAACATTCGATGCCTCGATATCATTCTCAAACATCTCTTCAACAGGAGAAGGAATCCTGCCCCTACCTCGGGCTCTACCCCTGCCTCTGGGTCTACCTCGACCCCTAGCTCGTCCTCCTTGTGAATCCATAACCTAAGGAGCATAGCAACCTTGGTTAATACTTGTAAAATCTTCAAACACAAGTATAAGTCATCGCTATGACTAAATCAACCACACACTACGTCAGAAGATACAATTCTATCCCCTATGTAAATAAGAGTTAAATCTAAAGGTCCTCATTCCTCAAAAGACTATAACTCCTAGAAGCTACCTTAAGCTCCTACAACTTATTCATTGAGCCAACACTATCTTGAAGACTCAAATTCCAACACTCATTGCATACCCAATGACTATATCAATACCGAAAAGCATCATATGGGGATCCGTTGCAGATGGGCCATCACTCGAGGAGTATTGATTGTCACCAAATATGCACCTTACGCTCTGATACCAAACTGTCACACCCCTGATTTTACACACATGAAAATCGATATATATAATCTCATAATTACATATGCGTGAATGTTCAGCCATCAATACAAAATACCTAGAAACTTTTTCCCTTTTAACCCAAGTAGATATTGATGCCCTGAACCCACTATGTCAAAATATTGACCCGCTCCACAGAGTCATATATACAATGCTTACGAATTAAATTGTCAAGAAAAAAATAAAAAGTAAATGCAACTCAGAGTAACTATACAACGGAAGTCCTTATCAACGATAAAGTCACAAAGATAGCTTCCTACCGTAAAGCTGCACAGGCGCCACCTCAGCTTCAGCCACGATTTCCCTGACCTGCAGGATTAACCCCTACACCATTCAATTGAATAGTACACCGGGTTGCCACACAACAAACCCGGTAAGCTTATGAAGCTCGTATGAGTAACTCAAAATCACAAAGCAAAACACATTTTAAGCACCTCAACCTAAACACGATACACATAGCTCCACCTACATCCATCAATCCATAATCTTTCATATCGTGTCTACATAAGTCAACTGGTGACTACAGCCTCATGTTTAGATTCTCAACTAGCGTCCCATTACACAAATTCAATCAAATAAGACTTCCTCAAGCAATGTTTGATGCCATTCTAACGCCCTACTGCGAATCCCAAACCACGCTCATTCCCTCCCCACTAGGAGCCTTTTTGTCATCAGCATGACATCAATGTGAAAAATAATGAATCATCTTCCTATCCTCACCCCAGAGTACAATTCATCACCACTATGGCTCTTAATGTAAATCAAACCATCAATCAATACAATCAAGGAGAAACAAGGCAATCACATATCAAAACAAGCAAAACAATTCATAGTAACCCCTACATATAATTTAGTTCAGGAGGTCACATTAAGTCAAGCAATTCAAGTCAAAGTAGTCCTCGAAGTCCCACACTCTGACGTCTGTAGGTAGCCCCAACCATCACAGCAGTGTTCTCGATTATTGTTAACTTAATAACAATTCAGCTCCTCTACTGAGCAGTCATCACACTGATCATCGCACAGATTCCACCGGTCATCACCCAGATATTCATCATCCTACTGATCATCACATAGATTTTCAAGGATCATCACATAGATTTTCAATTGTCCAGCTGATCATCGCATAGATTTTACCGAACAACACGTAGATAGCAATCATCCTACTAATCATCACATAGATATCGCTGGTCATCACATAGATTCACGCAGATATCGCCAATCATCACACAGATAGAGATCATCACATAGATTTTGCCGGTCATCACACAGATGGCAGAGCATCATCACAAGATCATCAAATATATATATTACAGACCGATATATATATATATATATATATATATAACGTAGTCAATCACTTAGGAATACCACTAATACCAACTATTGATAAGAGCACAAAGTGTGACGTTTTTAATATGTATTTTCCCTCATTTTGCTAAGTTATTCTCTTAAAATTAATAATTATAATATGGTTTATGTTTTTAGCTACTTCATGGTCGAAAATGGTGAAAAGAGGTAAAAAAGTTCATAAATGAGTGAAAATGAAGGATGAGTTATTTTAGAAACTTTCCTCTTTCATTTTAGGAAATATTTCCTATTTTGTTTTTAGGAACTTTCTTCTTTTAAACTTTCCAATTTCTTATTTTCTTGTTTTAAAGAGAGTCCATCCCACTAAAAACTCTTGAGTGATGAAATCAAGAAAAATTGAAGGATTAATCAGGAAGAATTTGAGGAGATAAAATGGATTGTTTTTAATCAATATTTATTCCTAATTATCTTATTTCTTATTGATTATAAACTCTAATTAAATTCTGATTTTTCTTGATTGTAGGAGTTTATTGTGTGCACAATTCTTGGAAGAAATTAGTGCAATTCAAAGGAGAGGAAAAAGGGATGTATCTGGTCACTATTCAAGGCATATACAATGAGCCATTAAGGGGAAAAGAGATCAGAAAATTCATGACTTTGTCAAGAGAAAATCAAGGAAATTTGGAGGAGAAATCACCTCTAGATGAATGGACATGATTACGTCACAAGATAGGAGAATTCCACTATAAATAGCAGCCATTCTCAACACCAAGAGCATCACTTCCTGACCAAGATTACTTCCTAGCTTATCAGTTCCTAGCTAACAATTATTCCATAGCTCTGCCCAATTCACTTCTCAAACCTCCATCACCTACAAGACCGTGACCACCATCCTTCCATCAATCTACGAAGTTCTTAGGCACTGAGTCAAAGACGCTCCACCACCATAGCAGAGACGAGTTCATCACCTTGTTGCCAAGCCGCTAAGGAAAGCTTCAAAGTGTAACTATGACTCTACTTATAATTATTGTTTTGGTTTTGTGTGTTTGGATTTGTGAGTTATGTAATTGGAGATATGAGATTTTCAGAATGTAATTGGAGATATGAGATTTTCAGAATATTTTTATTAATATTTTTGAGATTTTCAGTGTTGAGAGAAAATCTGCACACTGTGAGCGTAAATGTCACCCAACATAATTTCACTCGTATTCATTTAGTGAATAGAGTTCTTATTATTTCGGGTTCGACCCATTCAAGACAGAATGTGTCTCTTAATTACAATCCCTTGTTACAGGGAAACACCCTTTGATTCCATTTATGAAGAAACCAATTGATGGGATGTGTGTTTGTTTGTTTGTTTTTGCGGCTGCACCCGGATATTTGAATGGGTTGCCTACGTACCCTTGGAGAGGGATCAAGCCACTCGTAGTTCAAGAGTTCCAATGGATGAATGACCCATGGGAGGGTATGGCTTTTTGGAATTGGAATAGTGTTTGGACGAATTTGGTGTAAGTGAACCAGAGATTCGATTTGTTTGGAAAGATTGTGAACGTTTCCTGGTGTTGGCGGAAATTTGACTGATGAGGTCAGGGATTCGGATTGGATGAACCAGGAAGTCATGGATTTTATTTGGAAAGGCTTGTGACATTTCCTGGTGTTTGGCAGAATTTGACTGATGAGGTCAGGGATTCGGATTGGATG
>JANPXK010000120.1:0-56142 GCA_024704745.1 Rosa lucieae
AAATGAGCATTTTGGCCCTGACAAGGCGTGTCTTGGAGAAATTGAGCCAATGTCAGTGGCTCAAGCTATATATTGTCGATAAGTTCGAAATATATTATTTAGAGGCTAAATAAAGCATACTTGCAGAATTATGGAAGATTATGCAAGCTGTAGGAAAAGGCACGCCCATGCGAATATTCATACTCCATTGAATTAAGGAATATGGCATGCACGTGGGGAAGCATTTAACTACATTTCATGATGGCCAATTGGAAAATCTATCATGATTCCATTAGTGCTTAATTGGAAAACCTATCATGATTCCATTAGTGCTTAATTAGAAAACCTATCATGATTCTATTAGTGCTTAATTGGAAAACCCATCATGATTTGTTTAAGGCCAACCATTGTGGCCTGGTAGCGTATATATATAGGCTACGACGAAATAACAAGACACAATTCATCAATTAATCTCTACTATTATCCAAGCCTCTCCAGATCAACCCCTCTCCTTCTCTTACAGGTGACCATACTCCAGTCCCAGAATACTCAGGAGCCGACTGTCAGTGCCACCAAACCCTCTTTCAATGCCGTTCGGTCCTAGTCAACTAGGGAGCCTACTGTAGTACCGCGACCACAACGGTTACGAAACCAGCTAAGTAAGGATAACGCTTAGCAAACCAGCCAAGCTAAAGTCACGCTTTAGAAGTTCTCCCTGTTGGCGTGAGTCATGCCATGTAATTAGGATTGTGAATTTTGTGTTTTATTAGGATTATTCTGTTGTAATTAGTTTCCTAATAGGTCTTGTAATTAGTTTCCTAATAGGTCTTGATGTATCTTGTATATATACTCCGTTCTTGGAGAAGGTAAATTATATCAGACAATTTTCAATCTCTTATTCCTTTGTTCTGTTTGACTGGGTATCAGAGCCGAGATCCATTCGGACTCGGTTTGTTCTTTCCGCTGCGAATATAAGGTTCTTTTGATTCAGTCCTTTTTTATTTGGTTGAATTGGTTCTTTTGGTCGGTTGATTCTTTTGCCTTGGTTCTTCTTGTCGAATTGGTTCTTTTGCTTCTGCAAGTCGTGAATTGGTTCTTTTGCTTCTACAAGTTGATTTCATCCTTTGTCCATCAGTTCATCCTTTTTTTGGTTCTTGTGTCCGTCCATATCCATCCTGATTCTTTGGTATTCTTTTTGTTACAATTTGTAGGGTCTAAAAAAAAAAAAATGGTGGATTTGACTCTTACCGACTGGAATACTGGAGGATCTCAGAATGGAGGGGTGAACTCTATGGCCCGTGAGGTTGTGATTGTTCAGAATGTGACAGATAATTCAAGTTTTGGTGTAAAGCTCGATGGCACCAATTATCAGTTATGGCAGGGGCTTATGAAGATCCATATTCAGGGGATTGGAAAGTGGAGTTATGTTACCGGTAGTGCAGCAAGACCTACTGCAGGACCAAAAGCCGATGAATGGGATACGGTAAATACTAATGTGATGGGAATTCTTCTCAAGGCTATGACTCCGGAGGTAATGAGATTATTTGCTAACTATGATTCTTCCAAAGCAATTTGGGATTCTGTTGCTGCTACATATTATGATGGGAGTGACTTTGCTCGTGTTCATGAATTGAATGTCAAAGCTTTCAAAATAACTCAGAGTGGACAGCCTGTTGCAACCTTTTATGCTAATTTGAAGACAATTTGGCAGGAGCTTGATCAGAGAAACCCTAATCCTATAACTTGTGAAGTTGATATTAATTCCTATCGGACTGAGCAGGACAAGATGTGTGTCCATATTTTTCTTGCTGGCCTGGACCCTCACTTTGAAGGGGCAAAGAATGAGTTATTGCGTCTTGCAACTCCACCTACATTGGAACAAGCTTTTGCCTATATCCGAAGAGATGAAGGTAATAAGGCTGCCGCTCAGAACCTTCATACTGAAATTTCTGGTTTAGCAATCAATGCTACACCTCCACCTCCACCTCAACCTCAGATTGGGAATTCTACCCTAGTTCCATCTCAGAGTCAGTATCAACCACGGAATCAGGGATATCAGCAGAACTAGAATTATAATCAAATGGCTTGCAACTATTGCAAGGAAGTTGGCCATTTCAAGAATCAATGTCCTAAGCTGTGAAGGTTTAATTACAACAACTCTGGTTGGAGAGGAGGCAATAATACTGGAGGACGTGAAGGACGTGGTGGTGGTCAAAGAGGCAAAGCGGCAGTTCAATTGGTGCCAGAACCTGACTTCTATGGCATTGCAGGGCAAGATCCCTCACAGGGTAATGTTTCCATGACTAAGGGAACTCGAGGTAAAATTGGTGTTGCTTTACATGTTTCTGACTTTACTGGTAGTGATACATGGATAATTGATTCTGGTGCGTCTGACCATATGACCTATGATAAGTCCTTCTTTATGTCTATGTCATCCCCTTCTATATCCCATGTTTCTAATGCGAATGGTGCGTCTTTTCCAGTCTTAGGTATTGGGTCTGTTCAGGTTACACCATCCATTGTATTGCATGATGTGCTTTATGTACCCTCATTGTCTCATCATCTTTTGTCTGTATCCCAGTTGGGGTCACAAAATAAATGATCTGTAACTTTTTATCCAATGTATGTTATTTTTCAGAATCTGTGCACCAGGGTGATCATGGGCAAGGGAGACCTGAGGGGGAGACTGTTTCACTTGGATTGCATGTACGCAGAGCCAACACAAGCACCGGAACAGCCTTTAGCCCTGAC
Organism: Rosa lucieae; assembly: GCA_024704745.1. Lineage (NCBI taxonomy): Eukaryota > Viridiplantae > Streptophyta > Magnoliopsida > Rosales > Rosaceae > Rosa > Rosa lucieae. The sequence goes on from JANPXK010000120.1 coordinate 2,731, forward strand.
ATTGAATTCTGACAGATTAAGTGAGCTATGGTTGTGGCATAGGCGTTTGGGTCATCCATCTTTTGGAGTTATGAAGAAGTCCATGCCTTCATTGTTTCTGGGAGTTAGTGAGTCTAGCCTGCATTGTGAAACTTGTGCTTTGGCTAAGAGTCATAGGTCTAGTTATCCTTCGAGTTTTCATTCTAGTACTATGCCTTTTGAGTTAATTCATTCAGATGTATGGGGTCCTTCTAAACATTCTACCCTTTCTGGAATGAGATATTTTGTGTTATTCATTGATGACTTTACTTGATTATCCTGGGTGGGTTTACTTAAGTCCAAAGATTCTGTTTTCTCTGCTTTTACAGCATGCATTCCATAAGCTTGTTCGTACTCAATATGATGCTCATGTTAAGGTCTTTCGTTCTGATAATGAGAGTGAATTTGTCAATCATTCTTTTCCTGAATATTTCCAACACCATGGCATCATACATCAAACTTCATGCCCACAGACACCTGAGCAAAATGGGGTGTCTGAACGGAAAAATCGTCATCTTCTGGACATGGCTCGGTCTCTTCTACTTAGTGCTAACATGCCTAAGTATCTTTGGGGAGAGGCCGTATTGTGTGCTTCTCATCTAATCAATCGTCTTTCGTCTGCCCCTCTTCAAGGTCGCGTTCCACTTGAGGTCCTGTCTAACTATGTTTCTATTCCATCTTCTAATACTCTTCCTGCTCGTGTCTTTGGTTGTATTGCTTATGTTCATCTATATAAGAATCAGAGGTCAAAGTTGGATGCTAGCCCTTAAGTGTGTGTTTGTGGGGTATGGTTCTCATCAGAAAGGTTACAAATGTTATCATCCTCAATCCCAGAAGTTTTATGTCACCATGGATGTTACGTTCAGTGAAGATGCATGTTATTTTTTGCCTCCTGTGACTCCTCGTCAGGGGGAGAAGTCTTGTTATTATGAAGATTTGTTTAGTGGGCAAGATGGGAGACTAGCATCCGAGTTCTCAAGGCTGGAGTGTTTTGGAACGGAACTTGAAAAAGAGGACAGCAGCCCACCGAATGGAGAAGAGAATTTGGGTAGTCAGCTACTAACCAGTCTACCGGATCAGTCTGACCGGTCGGTTGAAGAGGAAGTTTCTGATTCTGTTTCCGATGAAATTCCTGATGTCACCAATGCCGTTTTGAACAGTTCTTCTGTCTCTCCCTCTCCTTCAGTGGTCTCGCCTGCTCAATCATCACCCGAGGTATGTTCTAATCCTTCTTTATCTAATACTCCTTCTATGTCAACTAGTGTTCCTTCTTCTGTGTCAGATATTGTTCCCACCAAAACTCTGCCTAGTCGTTCCACCCGTGGTCAACCCCCGAAGCACTATGAACCTACTCTAAATGCCAAAGCTAAATACCTCGTTGCTAATTATGTGTCGACCCATAGGCTGTCTAAACCGTATGTAGCCTTTGTGAATCAATTATCTTCTGTGTCTCTCCCTAGTAAAGTGCAGGATGCAATGAGGGATGAGAAGTGGATGCAAGCAATGACAGTCGAAATGGATGCTCTTGAGAAGAATTGTACGTGGGAGCTAGTATCATTACCACCCAAGAAAAGACAGTTGGTTGTTGGTGGGTGTATACTGTGAAACACAATTCAGATGGATCGGTGGATATGTACAAGGCAAGACTAGTGGCTAAAGGCTATACTCAGAAATATGGAGTGGATTATGATGAGACATTTTCACCAGTGGCCAAAATTAACACAATTCGAGTACTTCTTTCGTTAGCTGCTAATCTTGATTGGCCTTTACAACAGTTTGATGTTAAGAATGCATTCTTACATGGTGATTTACATGAAGAGGTTTATATGGATTTGCCTCCTGGATATGGCACTTCTACTGGAGAACAGGTGGTGTGCAGATTGAAAAAATCTCTTTATGGTTTGAAGCAGTCTCCCAGAGCTTGGTTTGGCAGGTTCACCAAGTTCATGAAGAAAATTGGCTACCGGCAAAGCAATTCAGATCACACCTTGTTCCTTAAACATCGGTGTGGTAAAGTGACTGCCTTGATTATTTATGTTGATGACATGGTTGTGACAGGTGATGACTTTGAGGAGATTCAAAGGTTACAAGGTCAGTTATCTTTAGAATTTGAGATGAAAATTTGGGTAATTTGAAATATTTCTTGGGAATTGAAGTTGCTCGTGGGAAGGATTGTATTGTGTTGAGTCAGAGGAAGTATGTTCTCGACTTGCTGGCAGAAACAGGTATGCTTGACTGTCAACCTGTTGATACTCCTATTGAGCAAAACCATCGGTTAGCAGAGTATTTGGATCAAGTACCTACAAATAAAGCAAGATACCAGAGGTTAGTTGGTCGGTTGATTTATTTGTCCCACACTAGACCAGATTTAGCCTATGCTGTTAGTGTGGTGAGTCAGTTTATGCATAATCCCAGTAAGACTCATATGGATGCTGTATTTCGTATTTTGCGGTATTTAAAGTCTGCTCCAGGGAAGGGATTACTCTTTTCAAAACACAGTCACTTGGATGTTTCTGGGTACACAGACGCGGACTGGGTAGGTAATATTACAGATCGCAGGTCTACGTCGGGCTACTTCACATTTGTGGGTGGTAACTTGGTTACTTGGAAGAGCAAGAAACAAAAGGTGGTGGCTCGTTCTAGTGCAGAAGCAGAGTATAGAGGAATGACCCGAGGACTTTGTGAGTTGTTGTGGTTGAGAAATTTGTTGAGGGATTTGGGGTTCAGGCAGGAAAAGGCTATGCCGCTTTATTGTGATAATAAGGCTGCAATTGAAATTACTCACAATCCTATTCAGCATGATCGCACGAAGCATGTGGAGGTAGATCGACACTTCATTAAAGAGAAGCTGGATGGACAGATCATTATGTTTCCCTTCGTTCCTACTGAAGAACAGTTGGTGGATATTCTTACAAAGGCTCTCTCGAGTAAAGCCTTCTATGACTCACTTGACAAGTTGGGCATCCGTGATCTGTATGCACCAACTTGAGGGGGAGTGTTGGCGTGAGTCATGCCATGTAATTAGGATTGTGAATTTTGTGTTTTATTAGGATTATTCTGTTGTAATTAGTTTCCTAATAGGTCTTTATGTATCTTGTATATATACTCCGTTCTTGGAGAAGGTAAATTATATCAGAAAATTTTCAATCTCTTATTCCTTTGTTCTGTTTGACTCTCCCCACTTCCCAATGATTTTCGCTCGGCTCGATCTACGACGTCGAGTATCAATTGTGTGATTTTGAAGAAGCTTAGCAAAAGTCCTCACCACGAGGCACAAAGAATCCCACAACGAGGTTGGTGCTCTCCTCGTCCACAATCGCTCGAAAGAAGTCAGGTCAAGGAACACCCCCTACGACCGCACCCGAACGGTGCTGGCATGCCCACGCAGAAAAGAGACTGTTGACTAGCTGCAGCAAAACTGGAGCCAAACACTCATGTAAACCTAAAAATCTAATGGTCGATTTGCCAATATATGATCTAAAAGTGAGTCTTACAAGAGATCCTTTAAAATGACCAAACAATAAGAGCCTATTCGGTAACATTTTACAAAACAAAAACAATGAATTGTACTTGGCATTTTTGTGACTTAAGAATGTGTTTGGTAAAACTTTTCGAAAACAGTTTATGAGAAATAAAACAGTAAAACTTGTATGGTCTGATTGTACTCATAAAATAATGAAAACAAGAAAAAGTCGTTTCCGCAATTTACACGGAGGTTCGGAATTGTCTCTGAGAACAATTCTCCTCCTTTCAAAATTCAATGCACCAAACGTATATTCTACCCGTCTTTGAATTCATAATACGAAAACCAGTATCCTAAAACGGCACCTAAGCTTCCTCGATTTTTGAAATAATCCAGAAAATGTTCATATATCTAACTGTCATTTAAGCCTTTTTGAGACTTTTAGTGTCAATGGCAAATACTGGAGACTCATTCAAAAAAAAAATAAAAAACTCAAGAGACAAATTAACCCAGAAGAAAGGTGATTTAATTAACCAAACCCAAATCCCACATCCAAATAGTAAAACCCTAAGACAGGTTTTACTTCGGGATCTGATGTGGCGCGGAAGAGCTGGATGGAACATCCGGAAGCTCTCAACTGCAATACGCCGCCGTATTAACGACGAGGGCGACTGGTCCTACGCCTCCGAATGGTGGGGCACCGAATCGGACGGCCGCATCGTCCTCCGCTCCACATCCGACAAAGGAAACGGCGTCGTCTCCGTCGCCGCTTTCCCTGCCTCCAATCCCAGCAAGCTTCACTGGGCAGCAACAGAGAGATGGCTAGAGCAAAGGTACGCAGAGATAAACAAAACCCAGTGTTACAATGAGAAGTTCAGAGTGCTTGGATATGAATGGCGCGCTCTTCGTTTTAATGATGACACTCGCCAAAGCACGGTCAAAATCTTGGCTGCTTTCCGGCAATCGGAGCCGGCCTCTTTTGCTCTTATGCAGCAACCTCATTGCCTCGCTGTTCCATGTAAGTAAACCCTTTTACTCTGCTCATGTGATTTGGGTTTTTCATTGATTCAATACCCAGTTCATATTTGTTTGATTACAATTGGATCAAATTTGCTTCGCATTGTTTGGCTATTCAGCTTCTTCCATCAGTGTTTCAGTATTTTTTTTTTTTTTTTGGGTTAGCGCATTTGGTTATGTTTCTTTTCTGGATATACACATTTGGTTATGTTTCGGTTTCAGAAAGAATGGAAATTTTTTTTGGTTACAATAAAGAATGGAACTTTGATTTGTTAGTTTTGATTTTTCAGATCTTAAGAGTATGTTATCAGTTGGGTTGGCTACCATAGCTTGTTGTCATTTCAATGTGAAGAAAGTGGCGACTGGGAAGGAAAAGATGAGTATTTTATGCATTGGCCATGGAGGAGGGAGCTTGCCATTGTTTTTGGCTAGTAAAATTCAAGGTAGGCTGCATTTCTGGTTAAATGTTAAGGGAATGAAGTATGTGCCCATTTGTTGTTGTTGATTTCATAACGATGTGTTATGGCAAATCCTATGAGAAGTTTGGTAGTGCATAATCGGGTTTTGAACATTTGGACTTAACTTGGAACTGTCTTCTCCCTTCAGGTGCTACGGTTGACATAGTTGAAATCGATCCTGTTGTAATCTCAGCCTCGGTTCAAGCTATGGGTTTTCCTGCTTACTCAGTTATGAATCCGTCAGGCAAGCGTGCTTTTTCAAAACCCGATATCATGGATGAGGTTCTGTGGAAAGGCATCCACGAGAGGCTGTTTCTCTATGAATCAGATGCTGAGGATTTCATTCTCAAAACCGCCAATGTGTATGATATGATCTTCATTGATGCTTATGACGGGGAAGACATATTCCCTCGCAAGTTGTGGGACACAGACTCACCATTTATGAAAACTCTCAGCAGTCGGCTTCACCCCGATCATGGAACGGTTGTGGTGAACCTTCATTCAGATTCTGAGGTTTTGAATCCTGATGGCTCTGTTCCGTCCATTCTGGAGCAAGTTTTGCCAATGGGAAAGTATGTCTCCCAGGTTTGCCAAGCATACAAGGATGTGGTTGTTGGCAGTCGAGATTCTGGTTTGGGGTTTACTGTATCGGTTCCCTGGATCTGCAACATGTCTATGGTTGTTTGCAGAGGTTTTGGGATTAAGGGTGGGTACACGAACAGGGATGTGATGTTGAATACTCTCATGTCCAAATCATTTGAAGTTGAAAATGTTCTCAACTTACCCTTCTCATGTTTGCAATATGTAAAGAGAGGCTTTAGTCTTCTTGATTAATACAAATGCCAAGTTTTTTCTTCACTTCTCTAGCATTCAAGTTCTGCCCTTTTGTTGTTGGAAACAAAGGAGTTTTGTGTTGTAGTTCTTCCACTATTAGCAATAGCACACAGGTGCTTTCGGATTTACCATTGGATCAAAAATGTGATTGTCCTGAACTCAAGTCAATAAAATCTTCCCTAAACCCTAAAATCTTCTCTAACTAGCACTCTTTAATTGAGAACGATTAGCATAATTTGATTTAAGCCCCAACCATCAGAAGTGAAGGACATGATACCAAACTCAAGCCTTGTAGGATACATATATTATCGACTACTCATTATGCCATTTTTTCTCTACGAAAAATTGTCTCAATTATCGATCTTCTTAAACAAAACTTGTACAATGGAGAAACGATTTGTTGTACTACACACCGATGGTGAAACGTAGTCGGTACATGTTTACTAATTTAAAAATAACAAATCCTATACTTTAAAATGTAAAATTTAAATTCTAATGTATGTTTTAACAACATTTGAGTGGAACGATACACTGTTGACGTGGTGTATCTAATAATCTGAAAATCAGCTTTTCATATAATATTTTTACAATATGAAGAAGTGGGAGAAATCATTATTGGACTCCCAGAAGCAAATCTCATCTTTGTTTCTCACCATTCCTTCCATCTTCTTTACAATTTCTTCTCTATCAAGTCATGACATCAAATTTTAATATTTAACCCAAACAAAGAAGTTTGAAACGGGCCGGGCCGGGTTCGTTGTTAAGAAAGAAGAGTCCATGTCAAACCGACCCGACGCTTTATAAAACCCTAAAGACCCGAAGCTAAAACCCCAACTCTTTCGTCTCTTCCTCAGAAGCAAAAACAAAGACAGAGATTTGATGGCGTCTGAAGGCAGAAAGCGAGTGGCTGTGGGCAATGACAAAGAGGAACAGGGGCTGATCACGAGGCTGTCACAGTCGACGGTGGTGCAGAAGGCCAAGGGGTTGGCAAACGACGGGTCGTATGTGGCGAAGAAGCTGGTGAAGAGCACGGGGAAGGCGGCGTGGATCTTCGGCACGACGTTTCTGATCCTGGTCGTCCCTATCATGGTCCAGACGGACCGAGAGCAGCAGGTCTTCGAATATGAGTCGCAGCAGGGCATCCTCGGCAAGTAACATTCGTCGGCATGTCGTTTCTCTATTTCAAGAATTTGTTTTCGTTAAATTTTATCTGTTACTATTGTCAAAACTCATATTAGTTTCATGTACGTCGGTTTGATCTATTGTTCATCAGTTCTTACTGATCTTGGTTTATTTTGGGTTCTTACTGTGAATTCGAAAACTATCTGGTATATAGGAGTTGGCTACTTGATCTGAATTTAAGATGAGTACTCTCAATTTGACGAAATCAGGAAGAACAAATCGAAAGTAGGAAGCAATATAGGACATGTCCAAATTATTTTGTCATAAAATTCAATATGGTGTGGTTAGAGACTCTTCTGGTGAGGGGATTACAGGTTTTCAAATAAACTTGGGTATTGGTGAAATGTTAGAAGCTGAAGCTTGGGGTTATTTCATGGTCTCAAAAGTGGCTCAGAGTTGCAATGTTGCTAAGCTTGTGATTGAGTCGGATTCTGCAGTTCTGGTCAATTTGATTCGAAGTACCAACTTTGGTTGCCATCCTCTGGGTTCTCTTATTGCTTGTTGTCTCAGATTGATTGCTACTTTCGAAGAAGCCGCTTTGCATCACATTTACAGAGAGTGCAAATGATTGCAGATGCATTAGCGTGACTATGGCCTCATTACTCTTTCGTCACCTCCTGTCATTCTTGATGAGCTTGCTGATATCGCAAGACCTAGGAAGTCTGGGATTACTAGTTAGTTCTTTTTCTGAGTTTTGTTATGGGCCTTTTTCCTTTTAACCAAAAAAATCAAAACAAAACAAATCGATGAATGACAAAAAATTTGCTGGCCGGACTCTTCTTGAGACAGCCAATAATGACTATCTGAATCTGTTCTTGTCCTTTTGTTACAAGCATGGACTAGTAGCATTATTGAAGTGCATCTCTCTTTGCTAGCCAAACGCAGACACTGCTACTTATCCCCAATGATGACATATCAAATCCCTCTGCATCTCTCTGGTCATTCTATTCTTCTGCCAACATCTCTAAAGCTCACACACACAATGCAGAATTTCTGTCATCCTTTTCCTTTTATTTGCATGTGGGAAACACATTAACCTTCCTCTGCATATAAGTTAGTCCCTCTCTATTTCTAGTCTATCATCTTCCTCGCTAAACCCTTTAGGTTTTGGTTCGGAGATGCAGCTATTCAGGACTCTTGCATTACCCTCAAGTTTGTGACTGGAGACTTCCTAGCAACCCCGTTGCATCGTCCAAGGAGAGGCTCATGCACAGACACTACATTTCACCTTTTGGCAGTGGAATTTCTGTCTTGAGAGCACAACTGTAATAAGCAAGCTACCACATCTCTCCACAATTACAGCTACCATTTGAAAATATATGGTATCGGTTTACATCCCTCACAATGATTTCCCTCTCCAACAACCTACACAAATATTTAAAAGCCTCGTGACAATCTCTGCAAATCCTCAAATTCTTCACAATCCTTAATGGCTTCCCGGGGGGTGCAGCACCACTTACCACCCCAAATGCTACAGCCAGCTTCTCACTGTGATACCATAGGGCTTCCTTTTTCTCTTGTTCCCCAACCCCATGCAGCATCTCATTCTGCAACGGCACATACCCTAATCTTTCTATCCCTCCATCAATTCTGCCAACTTTGCGTATATCTCATCTATTCTTTGATGCCTTCTGTCCCCAGCCAAAAACACATGAACTTTTCCTCGCACTTCAATCCAACTCCTACCTCCTTCCTTCTTCACCCTCCTATCTTTCATCATCTTCCTAACTTCTGCAACTTCATCCCACTTTCCTGCGGATGATAACACATTTGCAACAATAACATAAGCTGAATCATCCTGCGGATCAATTTCCAATAACCGTTTAGCCATGGACCTAGCCAAGTCAGGTGATTTATGATAAGCTGCACATGTTAGCAATGTTCGCCACACTGCAGCATCAGGCACAATAGGCATTGTCATTGCAGCCCTTTCAGCATCTTCCAACTGACCAGCTCGGCCCATTGCACCAACCAGACAAGTATAATGCTCAAGTGCTGGTTCCAACCCGTAATCAGCCTTCATCCTGTTCAACCACCAATCCGTTTCCAAAACCAAACCTGCATTACCAAGGCACGTCAAAATCGCTAAGAAGCTATATTCATCCGGTACAAGCCCTCGAGCTTCCATTGCATTAAAAAGCTCGACCGCTGAATTCTTGTCCCCCTGTTGTGCATACGCCGCCAGCATTGCATTGCATCCCACAAGACTCCTCACCAGCAAATTCTCATCGAAAACCTGTCTAGCATCAGACACAATCCCGGACTTCCCATACGCATCCAACAAAGCAGTTCCCACAACCACATTCGCATCAAGCCCCGTAACAACAGCATGTGTGTGTATGATCCTACATTGCTCCAAAGCAGCAAGCTCCGCCGCGGCCCTCAATGCACCCGAAACAGTATACATACTCGACCCAACATCTCTACATTTCATGTCAGCGAAAGCCAAAAGCGCATCAATGGGCCTCGAGTTCTGCGCCAGCCCAACAATCACCGCGCCATAGCAGACAGCATCCTTGTGGGGAATTTCATCGAGCACCTTCTGGGCATAAACCGGCATCCCACATTTGGAGTAGAAATGTATGAGGGCTGAACCCGAATACGGTTCGGCGGAGATACCGAGCTTGAGGGAGAGTGAGTGGAGGGAGAGACCGAAGGAGAGAGACGAGAGAGAAGCGCAGGTTTTGAAGAGGGTGGCTATTGTGCGCTGGTTGGGGAAGGTGGGGTGGCGGAGCATGGAGACGAAGTGGCGGAGGGCGGCGAGGGTGGTGGAGTGGGATGAGATTAAGGCCGTCCATGAGACGACGTTGGGTGATGGGATTTGGTTGAAGAGGCGGAGAGAGAAGGAGGTGAGGTTGGATTTGGAGCAGAGAGTGATGAGGTGGTTGTGGAGGGAACGGTCGGCGTTGTGGGTTTTGATGGCTTGGGCGTAGATTGCAAGAGGGTCGGCGGCGTTGGGCTGTGGCAGCGGCGGCGGGTCGGGTTCGAGTGGGTTCGGTTTGGGGAGGGTGGTTGATGCCATTAGAGGAGCTTGGAGATCGGTACTGAAGTCTTGGATGGGGTTTTGGAGGGGTTTATGTGCACGCTGAATGCACGTGGGTGGTTTTACTTTTTATTTTATTTTCTTTTATTACGGGAGAGAGAGGAACAGTCTCTAATGAGGAAATTATAATAACGATTTTTGAAATCGATTATAATTCAAACGACTAGTCAAAATGTTGTGTTTAACACTTCTTTTGAATCGTTGTTATGAAGTCTTCGAGAGAGAAAGCTGGTTTTTATTTATATGGTCAATGGATTTTTCAAAAATGAAGTGCAACACTTGACTCAATATAGCTCGAAGTTGACTCGATTTTAGCTTGTTTGAGTTCGGCTCGTAAATGAAACGGGCTAAGTTTGAGCAATAGGTGGCTTGCCCGTTGTTGATTGATTGTTGATGATCTGATGTATTCCTATTCGATCTCTTGAAAATTTAGTCTCTGATTACTTCAGAAACTCATGAAAACCCTCAAGTTACTTCACATTCTTGCAAGTTCAAATGTGAATGGTTTAATGGATTGAAGAATTCGACCAAACAAGCTTAGTAGTATGAAAATTGAAAAGTCTAGAATGCTGTAGTAGCAACTAACAAAGTAGTATGAAAGCTCGCTATGTATTGCAATATTGGTGCAGTGCATGAATTTAGTCTGACCTATCATTACATTCAAATCATCTATCTGTTCACAGCTTGCCAGCTTGGCAATGTCCCCTATATTATTGAGTTTTTGCCTTTTTATTTAGTGCACGTACATTTCACTAATCGAATCATCAATTATATATAAGGAAAAAAAAAATTGTCAAATATTACAGCTTGAGAACCATCTTCACCAGTTGTCAGTTACTAAAACCAAATGCTACCAGCCAGTGTTCATCTGAGCTGAAATTGATTTGTTTAGAAGCTTCACATGTCATCATATTCATATTCCCTGCAAACCCATCTTGGTTGTATTGATTTCCAAGTTAATTACGTCAACTGATGTACCCAGTCAAAGAACATTCCAGCCCCAATATCCCCTTTCAATCTGGATGAAAGTCGAATACAATTTGCGCCTCATTATGTTAGAATCTGAAAATGGCTTAGTAATTGAGCTCATTAAGAGCTGTATTCTGCTAAGATTGTCAATTGTTCTTCATGATTGATTACATATGAGTTTATTGTCCAAGAATGTTCTTATTCACCTTAAATTTCGGCCATTCAATATTCATGCTAATGGTAGCGGATTTTACAAATTCTTTTTGTACGCTAACTTTCTATGCTTGATCGTACCTCTTGGTCATGTTTCTTAAGGAAAACAGTAAAATAAGAAGGAATTGTATGTCATTTAATAAATGGACAGAATATTGAGTGAGGACGATTACATTCACTCCATACTATTTAAATTTTTTTGTTTTGTCTCATCCCTACTATTTAAATTAGTAAGAGATGTTAATACACTCTATTTACGAGCTTAATATGACATTGTATGTGCTCGGACTTGTTGATAAGAATTGACTATTAATTTGAGTCAAGTTATGGTCTTTTATTTGGAATTTTCATCCTGGTCTTATTGTCCTAGTAAGCATTCATAGGATCGATGTTGGATTTTACACCCAAGGACGAAAGAGAAATGACATTGGGTGAAGTAAACAAGGTGAAGACAAGCCATAAATTTACCACTGTATTATTAGTTAGAATCTTCTACAGCACAGAAAATCTTCAAACAGTTTGATGCAAGATTTCCCACCGAATGAGGGAGTACTACCAGTTGTAGAGTCTATTCCACCTTGGGGCCCTTTTCATCCCCCATTCATTTCTGAAGCTGAAGAAAGTCTCTTCTAATGTAACATCAATTGCTGACCGTGTTGTTTTCAAATTCTAGTATCCAACGTATCAAATGTGGGACTTGTTGGGTTTGTTCTCTTCTGCACTCATTGCTTCTACATATCACATGTACAGCTTCATAACTGATCATAATGTATCCCTACAATGGTGTTTACAGCAGACAGCAGAGGATGAGATTTTCATGTTTCATCCAAAAAGAAGAAAGCAACACAATTGTGATACCAAAAAGCATGTAGGTCACATACACATAACTTGTTGGTGCTAACTAGGATTATTCATTAAACAAATTTCTCTGATATGGCAAGTCAAAGTATAGAATTTCAAAAAGCACTATATGCTGAAATAAAGCATTTGGAAGTGTAAACCCTTGGTTATGGGCCATTAGTGATCTTCCTAGGTGCAAAAACAGACATCCCATTCTACATATATTGGCCAATCTAGGGGGTTTCAAGTAAGGCTCACTTTAGGTTAGCTTAGCTTAAATCGTAACTGCCGTAATTTTTAGTTTATGAAAGTTATTTTTTACCAACTTCTATAAGTAGCAGCTTAATAGTGTAATTTTTAGAATAAGCTGCTTTATTTAATTTTATCAAACACTTTTTGCTACTTAATCTAAAAGTTGAGCAGTTTTTCACAAAACATAAACTATGCAAAATTGATATTTACTATAGATATTTGCTAAAGTGCGACTTAATGTGTTGAGGAAGTTAGACAGGTTGCTTCAGATAATATATGTATATGGTGATCTTTTCAACATCAAAAGATCATTTCTTTAAGACCTTATACCTGAAGACGAAGTGAGCTGAGAGTTTTATTAGTATCCAAGAAAAAAATAAAAATAAAGAGCATTTCAAAATTCAAAATGCAGCAACTGCTTGCAACCTTCAAATTCACAGCGGTGCATCTAAAGCTCGTTCTTTTTGGTCTGAGAATCAAAAAGCTCAAAAGCGCGTTAACTGTTGTTTTCTGTGTGTTGTATGGCACAAGAAGGAATATAAAACTTGCCTCAAAACAATTTTGTCACATTCATTGTCAGCCAGTAAATTAATACGTAAAACCCAGAAAACCAAAATTTTAAACACAAAGTCTGAGTACTCTGTAAACTATGAGAAAGAGGGCGCATTTGCAAGTTGCAACTTTCTCAAAAGCATAAAAGTTGTGAAGAAATCGGAGAAGCATTGGTCTGCAGAATTGAGGAAAGAGACAAACAGTCCCACATGGCTCATCAAGAATAAAGTAATAAGAGGCCAAATCTGTTACTCCATCCTCCACTATTTTTTTTTTTTTTAGTCCAGATTTCCATCCAAAATGACAGACATTCATGATTCATTCTCCCACATCATATTTCACCTCTATGAGAAAAGAAAGAGCTTTTCTGAATGCTTCTTTTTCCAACAAAAGGATCATGCTCAAATAACCCCCATTTGCCCATTCCATCACCACAAAACCCCCCATATTCTCTCTAAAAGAAGAAAAAGAAAAGAAGAAAAATTGCTACAAGTATCCACCTTTAAAGAAGGTTGCCTCTGTGAGAAGTGAGAACCCATCGTCTCCTATCAATAATCTGCATAGAAACAGCATATTCCAACCAATGACAGATTAGTATTTGGTACCAGGAACTAATTATAAAAAATGAAAGAAAAAAAGAGAGGATTCATCTCATATTCTCAAATCTAGAATGTGCATACCATCATGCTTCTTCATCAAATTTCTGGCAAACAACAAGAATATGACTAGGAATCCAACTCCAGCTGCTCCTCCTAAAATAATAGCCACTTCTTCCCTGTATTTGACCCTATGTCAATCAATAACATATTACATTCCAAATCAGATTATTTACCAACATATGAATATTTTATAGAAGTAACATCACTCTTTGCAAGTGAAAAATTGAATCAACTAACCAGAAACTGTAAAAAGAAAAAGAAAAAAGAAGGGTCTTCTATCCCCAAATCCAAAATTTCAGAACTTGGTTTCTGCCATTTACCTGATGAAGATGAAGAGGATGATGATGATGATGATTGAGATGAAGATGACCTTCTGGGGACCCCATTTGGATAGTAACTGTAACTCACAAAGCACTTATGGAGATAGATTTGGCCTGAAATGGAACTCCCACATTCAACTTGAGCTCTCTGCACTGCACTCTTCATACACTCACCACAATCTGAGTCACCCACATCTCCTTGACACTGACCCAAGACATAGACTTGTTGGTAATTTGTGGTATAAAACCCATGACCACTAACCACACCATTCTCCAAGACAGTGAAAGCAGTGTCCCTTCTCTCTTCAAACCCAGACCCTGCAATGTTTGTTCCCCCACAAGTCTTGTACAACATTTCCATCCCTGAAATTTGGGCAAACCCAGAAATCTCATAGAGCATGTAGCAACCAATTAGCTGAACTCTAGCAGCAATGGTTTTGCCACAGAGACTGTTAACCATTTGGGGGAGTTTACTCACACAGCTGTAGCAATCAGAGTTGCTGAGGTCACCTCTGCATTGAAAGAGACCAGAGATGGTGGTTTGGCCACTGCCTGAGTTGGTCTTGAAAAACTTGGCCTTGGTGGACTGTTGAACCAGAGACCCAAACAGGGCAGAGAGGGATTGGGAGTAAACCCCAGTTGGATCTGAAAAGGTCTGCTTTGCACAACCTTTGTACACCATGGAGGTCATATCAGTGGCAGATTCAGCAACTGGGATGACGAGCTCAAGATTGGAGAACAGAAGCAAGTAGAGGAAGAAAATGAAGGGTTTTGAGAGTAAACCCATTTGCTTTTTCTGCTTCTGGATCAAAACATTTCAGGTTTTGGGAGGATTGAGAGGTACCCAAGTGAGAATGGACAGTAAAGATTGAATCTTTATATGACTTTTCAGCAATTTCTGCTGAAAGAGTTTTGGGTTTTTGGACTTGGTTTGGTTTTTGGGTTTTTGGTTTTGGATGGTGTAGCAGTGGTTCTGGGATTTTTAGGCTCCCTCTGGCTTTGGATGGCCTACCTCTCTGTGCGCAATGCAGAGAGCCGAAGGGCAAAGCGGTATCTTTCTTTACACAGGAGTCCAGAAGGAGTACAGTGTATAATTGATAGTATAGTAGCAAATAAATGGTTATTTATGGGAATGATAGATCATTAGCTTTAATAGAAGTGTTCTTTTTTAAATGTTTGAAAGAGAATGAGAACAAAATGGCATTGTATAAAATAAGAAAAATAGCAATCTTAAAAGGAGAATAAATATTCCCATGTGTAAAGAGGTCTGGGTTGGGCAGAGTATCAGTGTGAAGGAAAAGGATTTTGGTTTTGAGGGGGAAGAAAGTTATGAACTTTGAGTCTTTGACTGAAAGTACATAAGATTAGAGCAACTGAGTTAGATTAGATTTGAATTTAATAGAAGTTTTTTAACCTTTATACAGTATACATAAATAATGTTGGGTGGTCCACTCATGGAGCCTGAACTTGTAGTCTTGAATGAATTACTAGATATCTACAAAAAACTACAAACTTGGAGGCAAATATTGTACCATTTCTAGCTGGTAAGGACCAAAAAAAACGCCTTACTGTTGAAGGATATCGACATAATGTGTGCCTCTTCAAACTAGGGTTTAGAGTTGTAATAGGAAAGTACCATAGGTATACTAATTGTATTCCGATTCTGTTACCTTTTGTGTACTCTGTAAACTCCCTATATAAAGGGCTCCTATTATCATAATAAACACAATTCTATTCTCCTACAACACGTTATCAGCACGAGTTCTAACCCTAGCTTCAGAAAAAAAGAAAAAAAAAAAAGAAAAAAAAGCCAAAAAAAAAAAAAAAAAAAAAGAGAACCTGGCCCAGAAAAAAAAGGAGAAAGAAAGAAGAAAAAAAAAAGGAAGAAAGAAAAGAAAAAAGAGGAAAAGCGCCAACAGACGCCCAAGAAAAAAAAACAAAACACGCCTGCCAACACGCGCGTGTCTCAAGTAAGAACATCACGTAAGTTTTTATAATTAAAGTTGCTGCTTTCTTGTATTTAAATTTTTTATTTCTAATATTGGAATATATGTTGCCAAATGTTTGAGTATTTAACAAAGCGGAATTGTGGGGATTCACGCTTAACGAACTAAGAGTGTTCGTATGAACTAAGAGTGTTCATAATTAAACGAACTAAGAGTGTTCGTGTGAACTAAGAGCGTTCACAATGCTTGGACTAAGAGCGTCCGTAAGCATCAAATTGTGACCATATTAAAACATCATTGTTGGTCTAATCCAAAAGAGATTCTTGGAAATGATTTCTTGGTAGCATAGCTCGGAAATCTTATTATTTTAGTTTTCGTGGAAGTTTAGCTCCGAAACTAATATATCTTCTCTTCTTATTTTCAGGATGTCGAATGAACCTAGACTCGACTTTCCCATGCTTGACTCAACAGGCTCGGATTACCACAGTTGGGTAACCGATGTTGAGAACCATCTCACTTCAAAGGGAATTTACCCATAATCCAGGCACCTAACCCGGATCTTATGTTCAACCGAACATCTACAAAGCATGCTCAAGCAGTTATCTTGATGCGACGCCATATGGACAAGGCACTCAGATTGGAGTATATGTCGATCAAGATGCAAGAGAGCTATGGGTAGCGCTAGAAGAGCGCTTTGGCAATGTCCAAGATTCCCTCCTCCCTGACTTGAAGGTTCAATGGAACAATCTGCGCTTTGCTGACTTCAAGTCTGTTGCTGAATATAATTCAGAAGCTCTTCGCATACAGTCCATGTTGAGGTTTTGTGGACAACCTGTCACAGAGCAAGAGCTAATTGAGAAAACTCTCTCCACCTTCCCCGTTTCAGCCATTGTGGTATCAAAGCAATACCGTACTGAAGTCAATGCTGGACGGATCACGAGGTTTCATCAGCTTATCAATATTATATCTGTAGCTGAGAAACATGATAACATACTCGTGAGGAATTATAATTCAAGGCCCATTGGAACTAAGAGCGTTCATGAGGCGAATTATAATGCACCCAAAGGAGGGCGCAAGGAGCGGTACCCTAAGAATGGGGGACAAGAGGGACGTATGGGCCCATATAACCGCCCTAACCAGGAAGGAAACCGCAAGTTTGGTGCGGATACACGTGGTGGTAATGCCACACGTGGGAGAGGGGGTCGTGGTATCCCTAGCCGTAATGTGGCTCAATGGGTCGTGGTGGTGGCACCAACCCTCCTAGGGAACGCCCGCAACGTGCACAACGTGCACCTCAATTAAAGGGAGGCAACCGCAATGATGAGTGTCATCGATGTGGATCAATTGAGCATTGGTTCAAGCAATGCAAGGCAAAGCGGAACTAGCTGCAAGCTACAGGGCATATAGGGACCTGAGAGAGCAAGAAGTGTACCTTGCAGAAGAAGAAGAAGATGGTGGAGATGTCAATCTCACCATAGAGGACTTCAAAGCTGAAGATGAAGTGCACATGGATGCAACAGACTTTGATTATTAGTCCTTTTTATTTTTCCAAGAACTTTTGTAATGGCAATTTGCCTTAGTCAATAAATGACAATTGTAAACTCTTTCTTATGTGGCGGACCCAATAAAATGTGATGTCTAGGAAAGTCATTGAGATTATTGGTACTTAAGAGAGCCTGCTCCACCAACATCTCTCTACTTTCCTGGTCATATTTGATTGGAGTTACCAAACGGATAGAGTGACTACAATGTGTCTTACTTTGATTTTATTTTGGATTAGACTTTGGAAACTTTGATGTAATCATTGGCTATTAATAAAGTGTCAATTCTTTTACTTAATGTCTTGGACATACCTTAATTCGAACTTTATAGAGCCAATGGTTTTCATGTGGAAACACATTATGAGAATGGACAGAGTTCCTTTGCATCACCTCTAATGACTACGGACATAAACGAGTATTAGAGAAACTTATGTGTCGCTCTAGTGGGTTGTATGCAACCACTATTTGAGTTATTGAATCCAACTATGTCATGAGAGACGACTTATGGGATTTTGACACATATAGGCTTTGACATGATGATCCGTGTATTAAAGACTTTACACGGACATCCATTTTCAGAACGAAGAAAAGTAAGAACCAAGAATTGGTTCGAGGAGCTGCACATGCCCTCATGGCGCCATGATTGTGCAAAGATAGGCCATACATGGCCAGTGCCGCCTACCCCTGCGGCAAATACATGGCATTGACGCCATAAACTCCTCTATCTACTTCTCAAGTCTATTGTGACACTATGGCTTCACCAAAACCTTTATTGGTTGATTATAAAGCCCATGTTTCGTTCTGTAAAGCCTGTTATTTAGGATTGAGACCATCCTATGCAAAGGAGATTGAGGAAATAATTCCATTCTCACAAAGAATCTAAGGGAATTCTATGGATTTGATCAACCAACTTGCGGACCATATAGATGTTTTATGGTGTTGGTTGATACGCAAACACGCTGGTCACGTGTTGTGCCATTATCCACTCGTAATGCTGCTTATACTACACTCCTAGCACATAACATATGGCTACGGGCTCACTACCCAGATCATCCCATTCAGTCAATTTGACTTGATAATGCTAGAGAGTTTACATCGACAGTTTTCGATGACTATTGCATATCATTGGGTATTGATATCAAGTATCATATTCCCATGTACACACCCAATTGGTCTCGCGGAAAAGCCACCATTAAACGACTACAATGGTAGCCCGGACATTGGTAATGCGCACCAATATTTCCGCTTGGGTTATGCAATAACGCATGCAGCTATGCTAATTCGTCTACGACTCATAGCGCCACTCAACTTTTATTTGCGTTACAGCTAGTGACTGGGTTCGAGTTTAATATCTCGTATTTATGCATATTTGAGTGTGCGGTTCATGTGCCAATTGCGTCGCCACAGCGCATCAACATGAGTCATTGCAACGAATGCATATATATTTGTTGGACATGAGTCTCCAACTATAAGTCCGCTATGTAGAACCCTTGACAGGCGATCTCTATTTCGCTGGATTTGCGAATTGTCACTTTGATGAGACAGTCTTCCCGTCGTTAGGGGGAGATTAGAACGTCAATGTTCAACAGGAACGACAGGAATTGTCGTGGTCTGTCCCCACTATGTCTCATCTTGATCCCCTAAAAGTGACGAGATCACATATACCTGCTGCAAACATGCCTGCAAGGATTGATGTCCCCACAAGAGGACATGGTGCCACCCAGAGAAGATGGGTACTGCACCACTACCATGGATGGTAGTATGGTGACGCCACAAAGGTGGCATAATGGCGTCATAGGCCATGGGTTCCGCTAGAGAGAGTAGGAGACCCATAGGTTCGATGGATTCTCGCCCTAAGAAGAGAGCGAGTTTGGCACAACTTGATCCATTGATCATTGATACTAATCCGTCTCATGAGAATATTTTGGATTGTGGTTATGTCCAAGAGACATCGTTGGGGGACGCCTCAATGTTAGAACCAATTCCTAAGAATATAGAGATCTCTACGAACTACACTAGTGTACATGAGGACGTGGAATTATTGAGACCAATGACATCGAACCTTACTCCGTTGAAGAATGCCAACGAGAAAATTGGCCTAAATGGAAAGATGCGATCCAGGTTGAATTGGATTCACTAACGAACGAGGAAGGATTTCGGCCTGAGATGCCAACACCTCCTAACATAAAACCTATTGACATTAATAGGTCTTCGTTAGATAGCGTGATGAGAAAAAGAGATGGTAATCTCACCTTATGGCGCAAGGTTTCTCACAACGCCCTGGAATCGACTACGAGAAGACATATTCTCTCGTAATGGATGTCATTGCACTCCACTACCTTGTCAGTTTGGTAGTTTCCAAATAACTGAACATGCAGCTTACGAATGTGGTCACTACGTATCTTATGGGGATCTAGATACGGAATATAATGAAGGTTCTTGTGGACTTCATTTACCCAAGTCAAGTGGCTCTAGACCACGGAGCGCATTTGCAACGAGGTTGAAATGCTCACTAAAATGACTACTTGATTGGGAAGGGATATGATGAACTATGCCCACGCGTTTCCATGACAAGTTCCGGATTTGCAATTGTCGCGGTTTATGTTGATAAACATAATTGGAACCCTTGAGAGTTAAGGGAAACCGCTGAACACCTGAAATCCGAGTTTGAGAGGAAGGACCTTGGGAGAACACGGTTTTGTCTAGTTCAGAACTTGTATACCGTGTCAAGAGACATTTTTGATAAAGTCAAAGATGCACCATGGTCGTCCGTAGTCTTGGCCCTAAAAGGGATCCGTTTCGTCCCAGGGATGATGACGAAGACGTGTTAATAGCAGAAGTGCTTACTTATGTACAATAGGCGCATTATTGTACTTAGCACAATACAAGACCGGACACCTCAATTATTATGAACTTGTTGGCTAGATATAGCCCCGCGCCAACGCAACTCCATTAGATTGGTATAAAGACAATCTTTCGATATTTGAGAGGTACGATTGATATGGGCTTGTTCTATCCCTACAGAAAAAGAGATGACGGAAGTGTGGGATCGGACCCCACAAGGCAAAATGCCACCTTCCGTGCTCCTCCTCCCCTCCATCGAAATGACAACAAGCATTTCTAAATATTGAAATGAACCAAATCCGATCAGAGGATAATGTAGCGGACTTATTTACTAAGTCGTTACCAAAATCCACCTTCGAGAAACATGTGAAGAGCATCGGATTGAGAAAGTTATCCGAACTCCCATGATTGTAGCAATCAGGGGGAGATATTGACATCAGGGGGAGGCATGATGTCTACATGTTCGATCTCGAAGAGTGAAGGACGTGTTGTGCTCTTTTTGTCCTTCGACCAGGGTTATTTTTGTCCCACAGGGTTTTTGTTACCTGGCAAGGTTTTTAACGAGGCAACAATTAAAGCGTCATCACCAAGTTTGAGCGGCACAAGGGGGAGTGTTGAAGGATATCGACATAATGTGTGCCTCTTCAAACTAGGGTTTAGAGTTGTAATAGGAAAGTACCATAGGTATACTAATTGTATTCCGATTCTGTTACCTTTTGTGTACTCTGTAAACTCCCTATATAAAGGGCTCCTATTATCAATAATAAACACAATTCTATTCTCTTACAACACTTACATTTTTGTCATATAGATTTTGATGACCATCACTTTTGTTACTTTTTCCGAAATATCTCAATTAGGTTTTGGTACAGAAGTATCAGGGTTATTAGAAGAAAAGAAATATTATTTTCTATGGTCACATATTGTGGCTTGAAGACTTGAAGTACCAAATTTTATAAGATATAAAAATGCAGAGCATTTTAGCTGTATAAAACTGAAGAAATAATTAATGTTGAAAAGGCCATCATGCATGCATATAGCTGCCAAATGAAAAGAATTAACCATTTTTTATTTAGAGCTAGTACATGGTATTTTTTTTTTTTTAACATCAAGAATAAATACCCTCTTCGAATTTTGCAGCATCAAGTTAGCACATGTTGCATGTAAGTAAGAAGAAGATTTCATGGAGCCATGTCCTCTTCTCCTTCTTTTCTTTAATCAAAATTCATTATTATGCATTAAAATGTGAAAAGTGCATCTAAATACATAAATTTCTTTAAATACCAAATCAAACATGAGCTATCTGAACATGAAATTGTGAGCCTGAAGAGGCTGAAACTAATTTGCTTTGCCAACCAAATGAGGTGGAGTACTTGAAGGTGTAAAGTTTTACGGACCCATTGAACTAGTTTGAGAATATGCCTCACTAGCTTCTTACTAATTTTGCATGTTGCTTAGTTTATAATTGTGCTTTTACTTTTTAACTTTGAGTTGTATTGAAGTAAGAATAACTCACAAGATCTGTCAAACCATTACCTCCCTATCTCAAGCAAAGTGATGAAGCCATTCTTGAAAGTTGAATAATGATAGAGAAATCCCAGATTTGGATAGCTTGTCGTGCTCCAATTTAATGCTTGCAATCAAGTGTTCATAATGGGCAGTGTATTGTATGCATGACTTGGCTTCAAGGAGCGCTTGTAAAGTTGTCGGTCACCTCTATTCAGTGAGTATAGATGAGGAAGATAAGAAAATTTATTGTGAATAGGATGAGAGGATGCATCAAATTAATGGTTTGATGAGAAGATGTGAATATATTATTGGTCAAAAAAAGAAGAAGAAGAAGCTATATCATCCAGTCAGCTACATCGCACAACCATATTGATCACCATGTCTTCGAGTCTTTAGGGGCTATTCCTTCGGGTTACTTAAGGAGTGGATGGGGAAAGAGAATGAGTAGGTTATAGTTAAATTTAAATTTTATAAACACTTGTTCTATGTTAACATTGTATGAGATTAGTCGGTCATGTGACTCACACTTGTTCTATGTTTAACATTGTATGAGATTAGTCGGTCATGTGAGTCTTTATTTAAGTCTTATCAGTGTCCACTTTTAAATCGACTAATCTCGCTTAGTCCTTTTTTTTTTTTTGAAACGCCGGTTAGTCCTTGTATGACTACAAAAAAGTGTGTTGTATACTACTAATTGACCATTTGAATAAAGCTATTCCAACTAATGACAAAGGGTCATAACCAACTCGATGCAATGTTGGTGTAGTGCCAATTAATGGTTAGTTGTATGAGTTACACTAATCCTCTGTTTACCATTGTATCATATATGATTTATTTTTTGTAATCGTGTCTTCTCTTAGTGCTAAGCACATGTCTAATATGTTGAATGAGTGGTACTATTCTACATACATTGATATTTCTTATCTGCTTTACTATTGTTTTTAACAGTGAAAGTGTATGTAATGTGATGTTCTAGCCTAAGTTTTGAATGATTAAATGAGATGATCTTTACTTGAAAAACAAAAAAAGTATACCTGTCTAATTGATTTGTTCCTAAGTTGTGAATTATTGTGCTACATATCCTTGCTTTGCAAGGTGATTTACTTAAGTGTACCAAGATCCTTTGAATGAAACCTTACACCTAATGACATAGGTGGTTAAGTTATGAATAATAAACATTAATTATAAAATGGTAAAAATTTTCGAGAGATAAAGTCTGATGACTAAAATGTTGAATATCAGTCAAGATCGAAATTCAGGTTGCCATTTAATTATCCTCATTATCAAAGATCATGATATCCCAGAGCAAAACATCTCTTGATCTAATTACCTTGTCGAACCGAATTTCAAGTCAACTATATTCAATCACGTTAAAGTTTAAACAAAGTAGTAAGTCGGTTCCTAATTTTTAAAATGATGATCTAACTTTAGTTATTTGCACTAAATCCTCTAATATGGAAAGACAACCAGATTCATGTTAAACACAAAGGAAAATCCAACCAAAGAACTTTGAAGGAGAAATCACTTCCTCTGGTTTTTCTTAGAATATCCCATGGCACATTTGTGGAAAGAGGATTCTCATTCCTCTATATCTATACCAGACACTAGTACATCTGCACTTGAAAAATGCATGGATTCAAAACACACCCGCTCCTCCTTCTCAACCGTGTGCATGTCCAGAGGCCGAGAACGACCTGTCGTTGTGCAATCACATGATTGACCTATCAAATTTGAATTTTTGAAATGGAAACACGAGGCCAAATGAAGCGTTGACATTTCCACTATGATATTCTGATTCACAATCACGATCTCTCAGCTGAAATGCGTGCCCAATTACGTCTCAAAATCCAAGTGTTTGTCAAAATGACTCAACACACACATGAGTCTAAAGTCTCTACCTTCAGGGGCTTTTGACCTGTCCATGATTCCTCCTTCCACCTTCATCATCTTGTAGACTAGAGAATCAAACAGAACCCATAAAGCAATCTGCTCCCAACTTTTTGAACAACCCCAAATTCAGAGCCTTTCATTTCAGCTCCCTTCAACAACTACTGAAGAAGCTCTCAAACACAAGTGGGTTTCTCAAGTTCTATTCTTTCTTTTTTACTTTCTGGGTTCTGTTTTTATTAGAAGTTTGGTTTTTGTTCTGAACTGGGTTTTCTTGTTCCTCTCTTTTTTTAAGTGGATGTGTATCCCAAGGTGAAGGTCAGACAACAAGAAGAGAAAGATGATCAACATGCCCTTCTTGATTTTTCTACTCCAGGTTTCTTTTTTGATCCCCTCTCTTTTGAGAAAAATAGAGTTAATTAGTAAATTTCTGCTCCTTCTAGCTCTATTTCAGTCCTGGTTACATGTTTTGCTAATTGACATACTAGAACTGGGAATCACATATTCACTACTTTGAAAGTCTCCTTGCTTAGTCTTATTAGCATGCTTGAATTCATTTGTAAACATAAATATACTTGGTATTAAACTTATGTTTGTTGATCATAAGTTAAACCATGTGTAAAGAAACTTCTTTTTGAGTTCATTCCTTTTAGTAATTCCGAGGACTGAACAGCAATTGGAATTTATGATCTTTTTAGATATCAGGACTGACTTGCAGTAGTACACAAATGGTCTATACTTCTGGTCTTCAGAGGGGAGCAGACTGATCAATTGATCAGTTTTTGAATTGCACATCACTTCCAAATTCAGGCAGTGGTGGATAGGGTTTGTATTCCGAAATTAATGCTATAGGGATATCCTCCCCAGTCCTCATAACCTTGAGCCTTGTAATTGAATCTTGGGCTTGTTTGTGACACTTACATGCTGAGATGTTATATTATCTGCTTCTTCCGATCATTCTGAACTAATAATACAGAAGCTTTAGTGCAAACCTTTGTTCTGATCTTTATGTTTTTCCCAAGACATAAGAAGCATCAGTTTTCATGTCTAAGGGTTGCGTGTAGATTGATTTACTCCTCTGAGTCTATGACCGTAGATTCAATACTAGTCAGAAATACTAAGAAGATTTCTTACTCTACTGCCTCACTAGAGAAGGATTGCTTCCTTTTGCATTCTTCCTTACAATCTTTAATGCAATAAAAAAATTCTCATTCATTGGAGTTTATTATATTCCCTAGGTCAATCAGGTGATTTAAAACAGTGATTTGACAATTCTGTTTCTCTATAGTGAAGGACAAAGATGTTTCTCCAGCTACTGTTGCAAAAGTTCCAAAATCTTATGTTCCAAGAGTAGTTATGCCATCGATCTCTGTTGCTGAAGGTACAGTTCTAGTGTGAATTGTGTTTATCCTACTTGTTAGGGGAAAAAAAATCTTTTTATTGTATATCTTGCAGTTTTGACATTTTCATTGCTCTTGTTTACAGGAGCAAAGAAGGCCAATAAGATTGAAGAGATGAATAAACAAAATATTAGAGCCAGCTCAATCCCTCCACCTCGTGCTGTCTTATCCAGTCCTGGTAATGTCTTGTCCTCCTTCGTTTATATGATACAGTACCAGTTGAGAAAACTTTAAACAAGAGACCAGTAGGATATTTCTAAACCCGCTGTTACTAAAATACTATTAATAACTCTCGTTTAGAAGACCAAGATAGATGTGACCATAATCTATATAACCTTGGAATACCTATAATACTTGAAACTAGAAAGTCGTTTATGTATCAGTTATCAAGGTATTTGTGCAATCAGACTTTAGGATTTAGGAATTACACTTACCCAGTGATTAATGTCCTGATATAGACTCTTAAAAACCTTATATTGCTCTTAATGAACAGATACTGTGCAAGAAGTGTAAAAATTGGATAGCAGACGATGGGATACTGTTGGATACATTGTGCATGAATCTCCAATGAGCACATGTGATGCAGATGTAATTCCATTTGGCTAAACCCTTATGATTAAGATTATTGACAGATTGAAGAAATTTACATAAACAAACTTGAAATAGCATCATTACCTAGCTTATATGCAAGTTTCGGCAGCATAGTATGTGTACATATGATGGACTCTTTCACTATCTATATGTTTTCAGACAATGATACGGTGATTGGAAACAAAAATAGGATCAAAGCACAACGACCATCTGCTCTGAAGAATCATAGCTTGGTTCAGAATAGAAGTACGCCATGTATTCCACTCCACATTACTGAAAACTCCATAAATACAAAAAAATCCAAGGGGACTTTAGTTGAGAACTGTCTTAAGGAAAGGAAAGGATCGGCATCAAAACTAACAAGTCAGATACGGCCATCAAGAACTGGGAAATCAAGCTTTAAGGAAAAGTGAGTATTTGGTTTGTAGTTTACCTTAGATGGGTGTTATGAATGAATTACACTGATATAGAATGTATCTACCTAGCTGTGTGACAATTTCAGTGTTTTCTTTTTGTAGTAACCATTAGATCAGTGATTACAGTTGTGTGAACTATACTGATATTGATTGGATCTGCCATTTCTGATGCAATAGCTTGTGCTTTGTTTATGGGGAAGGATGTCACACAAGGACATGAAAGTTTTGCACAATTTTGCTACTATTGTATTTTGTATCTTCTGCTATGGTATTCTTAACTTTCTCCCTCTTTTCCTTTATGATATCCATCTGAAATGCTCTCCACCTAGCAAAGCACTGGGTCTGGAAATCCCTCTTTTCTTCTCCTTCCTCACATAAACTCTCCTCTGCCTCAGCCATCCCTCCTTGCTTCTCAGTTTTTATAGTAAACCAAAACTTCAAGCAAATATGTGCCAAACTCCAAATATTCTGCTTCCACAAGTTCTCTTCCATTTGCAGATTTTACAGCTGTTAAGATATAGGACTGGAAAGTAAAAACAATCCTAATTTAGGATTGGAATTCGATGACACTCCTTATCAAGATCTCAAAACTATAGGATTGAAGTTTGGTGACAATCCTGATACGGGATTGAGAGGCAATAGTGGTCCAAAACTAGACAATATGCAGGTCTCTGCTTACATCAGTGCCAAAGCACAACCTTATGCTCCAAGACATAGAACAGATAAGATTCCATCTGACTAGAGCAGTGGAGCAGACAAGCACAAAGCAAGACAAGGAAGAGCCTTTGAATTGTACTAAGCTCACAATCACCATACACGCGTATTTGCTTTGAATTGTATGGGGCAAATGCCAAAGAGGTCAGTATAAGTTGATATGTAAATGTAATTTGAACTCAGAGAAGAAATACACAAGAAATTCTCTCAAAACACTCTCATGTTCTTTTACATTTTATCAACAGCTCCTTACAAACACATTCCACTTGAGTAATATCAATACTAGGCAGAGACTCCAAATTTGTACATAAGTGAAGGCCTCATCATTTCATTTCTGCCACTCTTAAATCCCATGCCAGAAACAATTGAAGCTAGATTCTCGAATTATCTCGAATTAGAATCCATGGTGATTGACCTCTCTCATTCAGCAATTTAGCTACCCAAAGCCATACTAGAAAACCCATCATGATCATAAATTTCGATACTTTGTAGTGAGACCCCTTTTAGCCTACAGAAATTGTATTAGCAACCAAGCCACACATGAAAAAAGGACCATTTCTTTAACAAAGAGAGAGAGAAATTTCTCTGAGATTATAGGGTAGGAGATTAGTCATTTAGGAGAGGGTGAACTCTTCTAGGTTTCATTTTCCACCCTAGCTTAATCTCACGCCTTTCATTCTTCCCACGTGTATAAGAAAGCGGTCTGCTTCTATTCCAATCTGTACATTTTCCGGTTCTTATCATTACTACATGCAATAAATTCTCAAAAGGTTATGCATGCAATATTGATGATCGAGGCGCAATAAAATGCAGTGCATCTGGTGCTGTCCGCACACTAACCCAAAACAAAAGACTTGGGATATTGCCTAGTCTAAGATCTGCCAAACAAGATGAAAGCCATCGCGATCAACTTGCAGAAGAAAAAGAACATCATTGGAGTTTTTTCATCTTTAGAAAAAGAACTGGTAAAATATAAGGAATAAAGATTACTTTTATCAAATAGCTTAGATGGTACCATCTTTTTCAGTTTATGAGGAAGCTGAAAAATATGGTAATGTTCAAAGATGAAGACTATATCCCACACAATCAAGCAACAAATCCAGCTACTAATACTGAACTCGTCAACAATAAAACAGAACAAGTAAAAGAAATCTAGTTAAGATCATTCTAGCTGCAATTGGAGAACTAAGGATGCTTATTAGTACATATAGATATTGCAATTCTGGAGTTTAGCGCAAAGGAGGCCACTCTCAATCATATTTTTTCCGGCGCCACCAATATCCCACTATAATTTTTCCCTTCTCTTTATTTGTTTCCTTCTTGTTCTTCCAGTTTACAACAAACCAGGACTTCCAAGACTTGCGGTCTCCAGCTTCATTCCCACTTAAGGCAAACTCCTCGGCAAACTTTTGCTTCCACAACTCATCATCATTAGCCAGATTTCGCAGCTCCTTACAGACACACGACACTCTAGCAATATCCTCACCAGGCAGCGACTTCAAAATCTTTGCTCCAAGCTCCGCAGGAAGGCCCATAAGGCACGGTGGAGCACGCAAACCGGCGACTGCACAAAGATCTATTAGTAATGGCAATGCAATTTCATTCTTCACAATATTTCTAATAATCTCCATAACTTGTCTCTCAAGTAATCCCCCATTCACATGACAATCATCAAATCTATTATTTCCCCAAACAAAATCGATCATGGCAGGCGCAAACTTCTTCTCATCCAACCATACAGGGTAACCGTCACGGTAGGCTGCAAAGAATGGACTCAAACTGGGAAACACCATCACAATCCCTTCAATAACCTCACCATCATTTTGTAGAATCTCAGGCAAAGTATAGAAAACCGATTTACCGGAAACTGAACCTGGGTTGAACCGCACAAAACCGGACTCTAAGAGAGCCACATGTACCACTAATTTCAATATCTTGAGCTTATTACCAGGGTGGTTATCAGTCAGTTTCTCCCTCAGAACTCTCCTCAAGGAGTCGTGCACCGAGTGCCTGTTATCAGAACCAATATCATCGATTTCCATACTTTTTAGGATTCTCCAATACAAACCTGCAGTGATAGATCTTTCTTCTCTCCACCTAACCTATATGTCAAAACTCACGGGCAAAAAAGGAGATTTGCTTTAGGGTTTAGGGTTAGCTAAAAGGTACCCAAACTTACTTAATTAGGCTAAACTTATTTGTGTTAAATTCCAAAAAAGGCTAAGCACGTGTTTGGTAAAGTTTTGGATTATCATCATAAATAGTACTGAACTTTACCTCAATTTTGTTAGTGGTACCTAAGGTCAAGAATCTAGCTTATGTGCAAGTTTCCTAGGGTTTTTGATCCCGGCTGCAGCAGTACAAGCTCTCGAGCACAAGAATCAGGCCGCTTTCATCTCAGAACATTTAAATTCTGATCTCCAAGTCGCTGGTTTATTGAAACGACTGATCCCACCAGTGTCGCCGGTGATTGAGCCAAAACGAAGCATGGTGGGTGCCTCTTTGGGTGCTCAGTTTATTTTGGAATGCAAGAATGGGTCGCTGAATACACCGGTGCCTGCAACACAGGTGGTGGAGCTTAGTGGCCGACTGCTGAGATAACGATGCTGAGGCGGGGAAAGCACCTATTGGCTCTCCCTGCACTGGAACTACGTAGTCGTGGCCGAGGACATTGGGCTTTCTTTACATCAAGATCAGGGTCCTCTGACTCTCTCTCCTCAGAAGAAAAAGTGAGGAAGGCCTAAGGCTTCTAAGAACAAAATTAAATCTGCAATGATGGATGGGGCAGAGGTGATGCTTCGCTCTAAACAGCCTAGTCTAACCTAAGCCCAAAGCCCGAAATGGATCCCAACATTTCATCCTTCCTGAAACCCTAGCAGTCGACGGAGTCACCCCGCAGCCGCCACCGAAGTCTCTACTGCCAAGTGCCAAACCAGACGCGTCAACGTCGTCTTCCCTGCCGTGCCGGACTCCGACGTTTATTATCCAGTCTGCTTTTGAGCAGAGAAGCTTCCCTGCCAAACCATGGAGTCGAACGACCTTTGCCACCGACCATCCATTAAGACGAATCACCATCGTTTCTGTAGCAGTTCCTTGACCCGAGGCTGGTCCCTATCCCGCACAACCACCTACATCTCTTCCACCACCAGCCACACCTACAGCAGCATGAATTCAGATCCGTTCAGCACGACCTCGATCTCCATCAATTACAGTAAAAACATCTTCTCCATCAATTACAGTAAAAACATCTTCTCTAACCGAAGAGAGGGCCAGACAAATAGAGATGTCGCCGTCGCTATCCGAAGAGAGAAGCCAGCGATGAAATTTGTCGCCGCCGCTTGGCGAAGGAAGAGGACGGCGATATTTCTCTCTCAGCGAAGAGAGAGTTCGAGTTAGAGCCAAACGCGCCCTAATTAATTGAGGTAATGCTTAAAATGTTATTTTAGAAAGAAAATATGTCATCTAATTGATATAAATTTAATTTATGAAATGAGATTTCAACACACATTTGAAAAATATCTCGATGAAAAATTTGGAAAAGAATGAATGGTGATCGAAACCTATTTATGGTAGAGTCTTTTTAAATGTACCTAGCAAAACTTCTAATACGCCAAGTAATTAATTAATTTTAATTAATTTATATATATTTCTAACCATTTCTAGCTATCTTTTCCATAATAGTGATAATACCCTCATCATTTTGGGGTGTTCTCTGGAAAAACCTACAAACAACAATCCCCCAATGGTGCTGCATGTCCAAGATGAGTTGGCTAGGGCGAGTGGTTTAGTGAATTTGGCCATGGATTATTGCCACCCTTTCTTTAATCCCTCGTAGAGTGGTTCTAGAGCGGGCTCTGGGATTTCTGGGGCTCCAGGCAAAAAAAAAAAAAAGTGGGGCTCTCTACCTTCAAATATCTCTATAAAAAAAATTTCTCTTCAAAAGTAAGTGCGTAAGTTTAAACAAGGGAAAATTATTGGTCCCCCTTGTACTTTCAGGGTGTCGACAGTTTAGTCCTTAACATTTCAATTTTAATAAATAACTCTCCAGACATTCAAATTTCACACAGTTTGGTCCAAAATGACAATTTTACCCCTCACTTTTTTCTTTTTTTTTAAATTCTTCTCGCTTTTTTTTTTTGTTATTTTTTTTCCTGCTTCCGTCTCACTCTCTCTCTCGGCTCAGAACCAACAACACTCTCTCTCTCTCTCTCTTCTCCACTCCCATGGCTGCCCATCGACGCACACAGTCTCACTCACTCAGTCACCACGTACTTCTTCACATGCTGCTGCCTCTCTGAGTGCTCAGAGCTCCGCCGCAGCAGATCCCAACCTCCCCTCTCCCAATGGGGTCACTTGCTCTCACCACTGCCCCTCTCCCCTCTCTCATATCCCAAACCGCCTTCCCTAAATCTCTATCACTAAAACCGAGTACGAGACTCCAAACCCAAGCCGACCCGGCCCGCTCAGAACCACCGCTCTCGGCTTCAACAAAACCCTAAGCCCTTTCATTGCCCTCCCCAAACTCGCGACTCCGCCCGCTAGTTCTCTCCCCTCCAAAGCAGTTGCTTGACCGTTAAGGCCGCCGCTTCCAGCGGTGGTTCCATTACTCAGGCGAAGCAGCCATGGCAAGGCATGGCGATGATGCCTCTGATCGCGTCGATCTCGACGGGGGTGATCCTCTGGTTCGTGCCGACTCCTATTGGCGTCACCAAAAACGCGTGGTTGCTTCTGGCGATTTTCCTCACCACCATCGTCGGAATCATCACTCAGCCTCTGCTTCGATCTCATCTCCGTCGTCGTTGAAGAGCCCAAGGTCCCTCTACATATACTATTAAGATTGAGCGGAGGATCATGGAGATTGGGATGGAGGCGAGGATGATGGCCATGGTGGAGTAGATCGAGATGGCGTGCCAGCGGGTGCAGTAGGAAGAAGAAGAAGGAGAGAGAGAGAGAGAGTGTGTTGTTGGTTCTGAGCCGAGAAAGAGAATGAAACGGATGCAGAAAAAAAAAATTACAAAAAAAAAAGCGAGAAGAATTTTTTTAAAAAAAAGAAGAAGAAGAAAAAGTGAGGGGTAAAATGGTCATTTTGGACCAAACTGTGTGAAATTTGAATGTCTGGGGAGTTATTTGTTAAAATTGAAATGTTAAGTACTAAACTGTCGACGCCCTGAAAGTACAGGGGGGGGGACCAGTAATTAAAAATAGGGATTAAATACTGTTTACTCCCTATACTTATAGGGTTTCATTGTTTCAGTCCCTGACCTTCGAATTTCATCTAAAAGTCTCTGAACTCTCAATTTCCTCCCAATTGGTCATTGCCGTCAAAATTTTCTGTTAAAGTTGCCGAAAATGTCTATTATGAGGCAAGAGAGCCAGAAGAAGAAGAAGAGGTAAAAAGAAAAAAAATAAAAATAAAAAAAGAGGAAGAGAAATATATATATATATATATATATATTTTTAAGTAAATGAGGGTATAAGACTTTTTAGGGGAAGATAACGGAGTTTTTGACGGATGCTTGATGGCAGGGACCAATTGAAGGAAATTGGTAATTCATGGACTTTTTAGGTGAATTCGAAGGTCAGGGACTGAAACGATGAAACCCTATAAGTATAGGGAGTAAACAGTATTTAACCCTAAAAATAGTATACTATATTAATTCAAATAAAAGTCTTGAAATTACAATAATCAGTACTCTTGTTACTCAGAAGCCTAATTTCAATTGATAGTCAACAAAGCAACACAATTTTCAATTGACACAATACCACTATCCAAACATTAAACCCAATTTCAATTGATTATTGATAGTCAGTGAAGCAAAACAATTTTCAATTGTCAGTCAAATAGTCAAGTTGATTGTTTGTTTAATTCATGGTTTTGTAGTCTCAGTAGCACAAACAAACAAACAATCTGAGATTAAAGAATATAGGAGAACCAGAGACCTAGTTTCCTCTCCTACAATCCTACCAACCTACCCAAACACAAATTAAGGAAGAACTCATCACCTAGCGACCCAGATAAAAAACTAAAGAAGAAAAAGATTAAGACATTAAGTCTTAACATAAAATTATCATCACCCAGAATCCTAGATACAAATTAAGATAAAATAGGACTGCAATCATGTATGAAGAACGGTCTCCTTTTTCCTCCTCAACAAGAGGAAGAGCCGAAGAGGCATGAAATTTGAGCAGAAGAGAATTACATGGCAAGTTTCGTGACTTTCGTCTGAAAAGTGAGAAGGAGAGAGATTTGGCATACGATAGTTCGACGCAAGGTATGCGTTGTTGTTAACGAGGGAAGAACAAAAGTCACATACAGGCGATCAAATAATTGAATAAATTCTAGATATTTTTTTTTTACATTATATAAAAGGACTTATATATTTTTTTTAGGGCCCATGAAACTGGGGGCTCTAGGCCTATGCCTATTGGGCCTATGCTCAGGGCCGGCTCTGAGTGGTTCTAGTTGGACCTCCAAATTTGGTATTTGGACCTCCCATACTTAGTACATCTAATTTACTTTTTAGAATACTTGAAAAAGCTAAGTAGACCTCCTTATTTTTACCAAAACAGCTTTGGACATGAGATATATAACAATATGTTACTCTACTTTTTATCTGTACCTTAATCGCGAGAAGAAGTCACATGCTATTGTTTTCTTAGGTAAGTCTCTCTCCCCACTAAAATTAATCAGAGGGTAGGTTCTCAATCTTGATATTGCTAGAATCCCTTTGAATTTGCTAAAAGAAGGATTTTAAGGTTTTTGGTTGGAAGATCGAGTAATAACTACATCATAATAAATGAAATTAGTTTAAAGAAAGGGTTCTTGACCCAAGGATTTCAAATCAGATTGTTTTGAATTTAATTTTGTATTCAATGATAATTATTATTTTTATTTAATTGTTTGGGGTAAAATATAAAAGGAAAATAAGGAAATTCCAAAGAAAAAAATTAATTAAATATTTGGAGAGGGAAGAAGAGTTATTTTTTTATTTTTATTTCTTGTTCTTATTTGTCTTTTATATGACTTGACAAAGTCTATTAATAATTGAAAAAAAAATTGGAGGTCTAAATATCAAATTTGGAGGTTCAACTAGAACCACCTTTTTATTTTTTGGGTGATAATAAGAATATTCAACATTGGTAGAAGGAAACTATCGAAGTACGATCTTTGAAGTTAATCTATGAAGCTTTACATGTTTAAGATGCTGTGTGTACTGCTGAGTTTGTAGTGTTAATATATATATTTCTGTTCACTGATCAAAACCTTTGTTATTCATCTCCCAATCTCCCATGGCACATGAACTCTGGCCTTTTCTTTAATGATAAGAGGAGAACCGGAAGACTATATTCGCAAGCTTTCTTTTTGAATATAGAGTTAATCATGTCAGTATGTGTTGAATACTAGACCCAAATCACTGATCGAAGTTGTCCTGTACGTGGGTTTGGTTCTGTTGGGTACACAGGTCTGAAATGGGCTTTATTTTCTTTTGCCTAGTAGTGAAGATGAGGGGATTTTTGGGAAGCTAATTGCTATATTTAAGAGTATTTAGAAAGAATAAATAAATTGCTGGGTGGTGAAGATGAGGGGATTTTTAGGAAGCTAATTGCAATATTTAAGAGTATTTAGAATAAATTAATTGCTGGGTGTGCTAGGTAAACAGTTGGAAAGACCATTTGTGGAATGGAATTTTGACGGACATTTGGATTTCCCTTTAGGGGTAATTTTGGTTTTGTATAAATAGGTTAACCAAACCTGAGATATTCTCGTATTACGTAGCCAGAGTTTCTTTATCTCTCTCAATTCGTAGTATTCTTCTCGGCAGGAAAAGGGATTTCTAATTTTATTACCCTCGCCTCTTTCTTCAAGATCACATCGATGGCGGACGACGACAACAACTCCAGTAAAATCATTAGAGAAAACATGTCAGGATGGTCCGAATTACCAAAGGAACTCTGTCAACATATCCTATCAACATCCACCCTCAAAACCATCATGCGCTTTAAAGCAGTTTGTCCCTCTTGGTCTGCTGCAGTTGATGAAATCACCAAGTCACCATCCTTCACTTGGCTACCCGAAACAGCGTGGCTCGTTCTTCCCCGAGATCTGAATAAAGGTGAATAAAGGTGAGGCCATTGATGGGTCTAGGTTGTACAGTCTTAAAGGAAACTTTTACAACTCGAACATAAACATGCCCGAGGAGTCCAGAGATGCAGTTTGCCTTGGATCCTCTCACGGTTGGCTAGTTTTGTTGAACAACCAGCTCGAGTTTATGATCTCAACTCCATTCTTATCTGGAATTCAACTTCCCCTGCCACCACTCAAGACTTTTCCAGATTACTTGGCATTACATATCAGAAAGGTACTACTTATGCATACAATATTGTTGATCACTTCACATTAGCATGCAAAACTTCTGATGAGGCTAAAAGGCCTCCGAGTGATAAATTCTTGGATTTCACTTCTGTGATTCATTTGGCAAGCAAGATGAGACCAAGGCTGGGCTGTCTTCACGTCCGACATGCAGCAACAAAGACAAGATTGGAGTCATGGTGATGTACATCTTTGAAGACAGATAATTGCAGGTACGACAGCCTTGCTTTCTGCACAACATCTGATTATAAGTGGACAAAACTTGAGGAGCGCAGATGGTACAAAGAAATCATGGGGTGTGGTAATGAGTTCTATGTCTTAAAGGAAGACTATAGTGTTGATGTCTGGGATTTCGGCACATCTTCCATTCCCATGAACAAGATGGAAATCAAACCTGATGCATGTGCAATACTTGCCGAAGTAAGAGGAAGGTCTCCCAAGGTTTACATGATCAAAACAGTGGAGACTGGTCTAATGCTGGTAGTGGAATATGTTCATATCTCACAAATTCAATTCCGTGTTATAAGCTGGAGGGGACAACTCCTGTGTGGCAGGAGGTGCAATCGATTGGGAGTAATGCCTTGGGGAGTAATGCCTTGGTTTTAGGTTCGAACAATTCCATAGTAATGTCATTCCATGATTCCCTACGCTGTGATGATGATTCGATTTACTATGCGCAGAAGTCAAGACCTGAACCCTATAGTTTACATGTGTTTAGTTTGAAAGACAATTCAAGGAAAAAAGTTTGTGAACTGCCAGTGGACTTTGAACCACTAGCTTTTTCGGGATCCTAATTCCTAGCTAGGAAGGGAAAATGTAGTACCCGAAGGTGGCTTTGAATAAACTTGTGTTGGCCTGGTACTGAGACTTGCTTTCCTATCTTTATGGTGGAAATGTGGAATTGGGGTTTTTTTTTTTTCATTTCATTAAATGTTTTCTACTGATGGGAAAAATTATCAAAGTTCAGATATATGATTCTATACAAATATCTAGAGTCTCTTGCAATAGTAAAACTTGTGCTACGTTTAGTTGATGTTATTTAGACTTTGTTTAAATCTGTAAATTTGATGTTACATATATGATTTATAAATGAAACAGCACATATGCGATTTATCTTAATCAAGCTTACAGAGGATGAATTGGACGCTTCTTCATCTTTGTTAATATTCATATATACTATGGTACGTAAAAAATTTCAGAACCTTGAACTGGTTGATTATAGATACCCTTGTACTCTAATTCGACATCTATTGTCAAACCAGAAAATACACCGACATCTTCCTTGGTAAAAGGTCAAGCTACAGAGCATATATAAGAGCCAGGAATCACCTCCCTTCTTTATACCTGTTTAGCTCTTCCCAGAGACATCAGATTTTAGCATCGAAATCAATTTGATATATGGATATCATTTTGGCTAAAGAACTATGGATAGTTCAATAAATGGTTGATCACATCAACAGGGGGCTAGCTGAAAAGTGAAAACTCCTTCTCCAACAATCTATGGACAATTCCTCTCTCTCCCTTGCGCTTCTATTGTGATTAGATGCGAGGTTGGCAGCTTCTGGCCACTGCAAATGCATACACAAACCCATATCTGATAGGCTACTGCTTCTTCGTCTTGTACAAAATCTTACATCATCTGCTTCAACATCCCCTAATGGCTTGGAAAATTGTTCATAAACTTGAACTCAGTTGACTATCAACAACAATTCATAATGACTTAACATCCATTGCAATCTGAGTCTGATGATTATATGAAGAGTACAAATCAACAGAGCACCAAACAAAGCTTTGAGTAACAAAACGTCAGCCAAGATATATATTCTATGGAACTTGTACTTGTTGAAGCAATGCAGCAGGTTTTGGAAACTGAGTCTCAATCTCTATATACAGTAATTCTAACACATAGCAGATCTTCCTAAATTTGGGGTGGGATTTGTCCCCTGAAAGAAATACATTCCCAATGTTGTTTACCTCGATCCAACTGCACCCCGGTTGCTTCTTGACTCCTTTCTCTTTCATCCTTGCCTTAATCCGCCCAGCATCTTCTCTTCTTCTTCTTACTCAAATACATTTCTGCCAAAATCAAATATACACCGGAGTTGCCAGGCTCTATTTCCAGAACCCTCTCTCCAGCAATCTCACCCACCTCAATATTCTTGTGGATTCTACATGCTCCAAGTAATGCCCCCCATACACTAGCAGGAATTTCAAATCCATCGGCTTTCATTTGATCTAGAAAACTCATTGCCTCATCTATAAGCCCAAATCTACCGAATAAATCAACTATACATGTATAATGCTCAGTTGTAGGTTGAAGAAAATACGTGTATCTCATCATGTCAAAGTAGTATTTACCTTGACTGACCAACCCTGCATAGCTACAAGCGGATAGAACATTGACAAATGTTATAGGATTTGGATGAACATCTGTTGATCTCTCCAAAGCTACATCACCATTCCCATGATGTGCATATCCACATATTATAGAATTCCAAGAGATGACATCACAGCTAGGCATGGACGAGAATTCCAGTAAAGCAGAATCCATGTTCCCACATCTTGCATACATGGTAACCATAGCATTGGAAACTGAAACAATGTCACCAAATCCAGCTTTTACTATATGTGCATGAGTTTGTCTACCTAGGTGCAAGGTTGGTAAGTCTGAACAGATTGTCAAAACACTAGTAAATGTAGCTTTGTCTGGTGATAGCCCTGATTCTTTCATTCTCATGAAAAGCTTCAAACCTTCTTCACCACGATCGTTTTCATTTAATCCAAATCATAGTGGCATTCCATGCAGTTGTATCTCGAGTAGGCATGGACTCAAAAGTTTAATTGCGACGCCAACCTCTCTGATTCCAAAATATCCAACAATCAAATTTGTCCATGATATGACATCTCTGTAAGGCGTCTTCTCAAGACAAGCATGAGCTTCTCTAGTGAGCTCATTTCTTATTAATTTCAAAAGGATCGAGTTCCATGTTTTGGGACATTTTTCTGGCATCTCCATGAATAGCTTCAAGGCATCATTAACTCTTTGGGCCTCGACCAACCCATCTACCATTTGAGTCCAAGATTCAAAATCCCGCTCAGGCATCTTCTGAAACAACCCCTCTGCAAGTTCAACACACCCATTTTCTATATACCCAACGATCATCGCATTCCAAGCCTGAACGTCCCTCACAGGCATGTCATCAAAGAGCTCTCGAGCTTCAGCAATCCGTCCTGCATTAGCAAACATCGAAATCATTATAGTCCAGGAAGCACAATCTCGAATGCTCATCTTCTTAAAGTACTCCTCAGCCAAATCAAACTCCCCATACTTCACAAGTCCCCCAACAACCAAGTTCCAAGAAACCACATCTTTCATCGGCATCCCATCAAACACTTGCACCGCTCCACCAATCCAGCCATTACGAATATACCCGGAAATCATTGAATTCCAAGTCACAATGTCACGGAAAACCATCCCGTCGAAGACTCGCCTAGCCCCCTCCACATTCCCACATTGCATCAACCCGGCAATCACCGTGTTATACGAGAAGACATCCCGCTCAGTCATCCGATTAAACAAACTGACCGCATCATGGAACTGCCCGTTTAGAAAGTACCCACGAATCATGGCGTTCCAGGTGACGGTGTTTCTGTGAGGCATTTCGTCGAATAGCTTCTGGGCTTCTTCGACAAACCCATTGCGCATGTAGGTTGAGATTTTGGAGTTGAGGGGCTTTAGATTCTGGGTTTGAAAGAAAGAGGTTGCAGCTGCAGTACACAGGGATTTGGTGAGGCTTAGAGAGAGGAGTCGACTAAGCTTCAGCTTAGAAATGGAGCATGAGAAGTAGAGCATACTACTCCATGCGTTTAACGGACTAGGCGGGAAGCCGGGAACATCAAATAGATAGAGCGTTTTGGCTAAATTACTTTTTTGGCCCCTCAGTTTGGGATGATTTGTCATTTGATTGTTTTTGCAATGTAGGGGCATGTACTTTGATAATGTTTGCATTCACCGATCGGAGTCTTATTATTTTTCAATCTTGGATCTAAATTTAAACGCAGTTAAACATGACTAGAAAGTGAATCAATTGATTACCTGAGTGGGACTGTGCAAATGAATCATAAATGAAAGCGAGTTAGAAGAGATAAAATTTGAGTCATTTTATGTAGAGGAGGGAAGATTTCACTCTCCTTTTTGTAAACCACACTTCCTTTGCTAGTTCATTCCAAACAACGCTAAAAAATGCTGCTTATTATTAGTACTCTCTCTCTCTTCTCTCTCTCTCTAAGCTGATGTCCTTAAGAATCATGTTCGGCCATTAGTGGCAAAGAAGCTGGGCAAGACTCCTGCACAAGTGGCTCTCCGTTGGGGACTGCAATCGGGTCACAGTGTGCTGCCCAAGAGCACAAAGGAGGTGAGGATCAAGCAGAATTTTGATGTTTTTGATTGGTCTATACCCAAAGATTTGGTTTCAAAGTTTCTGTTATCTAAAGCAGTCATGCATCTCGTCTTTCTGTTCCCGAAATCCATTCATCTTTTGGTAGTATTGGTGCTTATCATGATTAGATTATGAATGAGACCAGACTAGCTTCAAATCTATGTTGTTTATGTTCAATGGATTTATGAATCAATTGGCATCGCAACATTATGGTCATCTATATGTATTTGGTGTTTTCTCATTGAAATATTCTCTATCTTTCACAGGAGAAGCTGCTTAAAGACATTGGATTCGTCAACAAGACTCACGATTTCTACAAGAACATTGAGGAACTCTCGGATGGAGAGTTGTGAGCATATGCTAGATGTAACAAAAACATTTTCCTTTTTTTTTTTGGGGGTTAAATTCTGTTTAGTCCATGTACTATGCCTGTCTCATTGTTTCAGTCTCTGACATTCTAATTTGATCTGAAAAGTTCCTGAGGTCTCAATTTCCGTCTAATAGGTCCTCACCGTCTAATAAGTCTGTTAACTAGCTGACGTGGCACACAATTAGATGCCACGTCAACGCCATGTAAGCGAGGTGGATGGTAAAATGTCCATTATGCCCCTATTCTTCCTTCTTTCTTTCTTTTTAATTTCTTTCTGTCTCTTTTCTCTCTCTTGTTTACACCCAAAGTCCACCGGCCACCACCTAACGGAGCCATGCGTTGAGCAAAATCCACCACCACTACCAAGCTTACCATCCAAAAAATCTTCGGATTTGCCCAAAACCCTAAGGCCACGTTTGGAAACAGAATTTTGATTTGGATTTGAATTTCAAATCTTATGTATTTAAAATCTGCAAAATTGAAATATGTGTATTCTAAATTTTGCTGTTTGGATTAAAAAAGATATATAGAGATTTAAAATTGAAGATTTAGATTTTGTAATATTAGAACAGCATCCATCTCAACCAAATCAACCATCAAAGGCTTCAGCAACCATTGCCGGCGTCAATGAGTCATCGACGATGCAGAAGAAGAACAGACCAAGTGAGAGAAAAGAGATGATCGATACCGAGTGAGAGAGACAGAAAGAGGTGATCAATAAAGCCGAAGACGAGACGAAAATCGACGGAGAAGCCCAGGTAGCCGAAGAGCGAGTTTAGCGACGAGTGATCAGCAGGTCTGGCCTTCTTGGTCGCTGGCGTCGATGATGGCTGGGTCCGGTCTCTGTTGGAGTCGAGACAGTAGGTTGGGCTTGGATTTCTTCAATCCAATCTCAGAAGAGATTAGAGACTGCAGTGAGAGAGAGTAGATCGAAAGATGTGAGAGAAACCTTGGAGAGAGAAAGAGGAGAAAAGAACAAAGAGAGAGCACGATCTGTTTTTTCAAGGAATCCAAGACCTGATGATTTGAGATATCTAGGGTCCCCTAGTTATTTGAAATCATCAAAATTTGCTATCTGAAATCTCTGGGGTGATTTTGAAGAAATCCAAATACTCACTAAAGAAGACAGCCAAACAAGCAGATTTGGATTTGGGGGTTTCAAATCCAAATCCGCACTCCCAAATCCCTAGATCCAAACGGGCCCTATGGTCTTTTTCTGATATGGTATTTTGGGGTTGAGGATTTGGATTCAGATTACCCAAATCCAAATCAATCTGTTTGTTACCCAAACCCAGATTTAAATCAATTCGATTCGCACCAGTCGACGTTGGGGTACGTGATTGGCGGAGTTGAAGATGTGGGTGGGCATTACAGTTGCGATGTTGTCTTCAAAGGAGTCGTGATTCTCTAAGCGGCCGGAGCCATACTCGAAGCTATTACTTTGGGCCTGCCATATCTTGTCGAGGAGACCGCCAATCCAGCCTTTCTATAGATCAGGTTAGTGGTGGCACCGTTGGTTGGAACGCCGTACGTGCATGGCTGGATTTTCTGAATATGTGCTTCTCCATTCTCCAAACTCCAGCTCCAATCGAGTTAAACCACTTCCATAATTAGAATAAGCACCTTAACACCCACACGCTTCCAAGACACCGCCTTTCAGTTTTGATTAGAGCCACCACACGCACCACCGCTGGCACGTGGACTGCCATAGCTACTCTGTGTATGCCAACGTAGTCTAATAGTTCTGGTAAGCTAGCCCTGAAGCCTCTTTCATTATCTGATTGAGTTCCAGCCTTGAAATTGGTGGATTTTTGATGTTTAGTTCTTCAATTTGCAATATTTGAATATTGGGTTTAGAGGAAACAATGGATTTCAGATTGGAAGGAGAGCTTCTGGTCTTGATTGTTATAAAGCCTTAAGGGAAGGATGAAGATCTGATGAAAACAGCGAGTTCCAATACGTCGTGGAGTTTTGGCCTCGACAAAACATTGAAATAGGGGGTAAGAAACCCAAGCCTTTAACTGTGAATTTGATTTTGTTGGGAAATTGAGATTATTGTGAATGTTGTTTTGTGGTGGAGATGAATACATGGAGTTATGGGTTAAGGAAAATTAGTTAAGACTACCACCTAGAAGGGAGGAATTGGAATGATTATGAAGAAGGTAATGTTTTGATGAAAAAAATGGATTTCTACTTGTAGTGGTAATGTTGTATGCCATGAGTAGAAAGAACTGAATGAGAATGATATGGTGATTGATTGTGTTTAATTATGTTTGAATGGTTGTGCGTGCATTTCAATTGGAGCTTGATTTTTCTGGTCATGGCCAACTCTAAGTCTTATCTGATTGTGTTAATTATGTTTCTTACTAAAGTTTCAATAAATGCTTTATTTGTTGCTGCTGCAATTGGGGGAATGGAGTGAAAAATTCAATCAATTTGGAGGGAGTTTTCATGAAGAATGGGGGAAAATGTAAAGGGGGTATATCGGACAATTTACAGGTTACATGACATGCAAATTGCTGAGGTGGCGTAGCTTGGATTGCCACATCAGCAAGTTAACGGCCGAATTTGACGGAATGTTAACTGTGAGGACCTAGTAGACGGAAATTGAGACCTCAGGGACTTTTCAGATTAAATTAGAATGTCAGAGACTGAAACGATGAAAGAGGCATAGTACATGGACTAAACAAAAAATTTCCCTTTTTTTTCATGCCTTTTTTAGCTCATTCGTTCTTTTGGTTTTAGTTTCAATGTCTCAACGTAGATGGGTGAATTCAGAATTTCTAGCTCCTTTGTACTTTATCCAGAAATTGAGGAATTGCAAATAACTTCCATTGAAATATCAAACCCATGAAGATTTTGAATAAGGAATCAAATTGGAATTGGTTAATTGGTTTGCTTCATGGGTATTTGGATCTCTTGAGAGTTTGGTAATTAAAAAAGATTTAAGATGATA
Source organism: Rosa lucieae (assembly GCA_024704745.1). Lineage (NCBI taxonomy): Eukaryota > Viridiplantae > Streptophyta > Magnoliopsida > Rosales > Rosaceae > Rosa > Rosa lucieae. The sequence continues at coordinate 45,535 of JANPXK010000120.1, forward strand.
CGAGAAAGGAGAAAAGATGATAGAGAAAGATGAGCTCTAGTTATCATGTGAAATGTAATGAGTGGCAAGGAAAATATAATAAGATGGTAGGGGAAATTTGAAAAAATTTAATAAATAAAAGAGAAAACGAGAGTGTGGTTTACAAAAAAGGTAAGAAATTTTCTCTCCCTCAGCGCTAGGGTTCTCAAAAAAGTTGGCTTGCCTCGGTCGGATGGTGCGTCCATGGACGTCGTCGTCGGATGGGATCTAGTGCTTGGTGAATGTGGCTCCTCTGGTCGGGTTGTCTTTGCTCCTGATCAAGGGGATCGGTGGCCCATAGTAGGAAATATTAGGTTCGCCATGAGGATTTGGTTCAGTTTCTGCAAGTTGAAGTTTCAGGTCAGATTGGCGGCTGGAAGCGTGACTGGTGGCGCTGGTTTGGTAGAGAAGAAGGCTGGGGAGGCAGGCTTCACGGTGGCTTGTTTCCTGGTTGGGCGGAGATGGTGGTGTTCGATAAACTTCTGGATTATTGGGGAGTAGACTAGGGAATGCCGGCGGTGGAGTGCTCAGGGTGGGGATGAGCTGGCAGTGGATCAGGCATCTTGGGGTGGTTGTCTAGGAACTACCTTCTTTCCTTGTCCAATCAATATCTGTCACCGGATGTGCGACAACGATAAGAGGATGCTGGTGGGAGCGGTGCAGAAGCTGGGCTGGACCCGATCTGGTGACTGTAACTTTCATGCTACTTGGGTTGATGGTTGGGTATGGGCTTAATTTTTGGGCCTTGCCCTAGTTGTTTTTTTCTATACAGTTGTTTTTTATTTTTGTTGGGTAGTTTGGTTGCGCATTTTGCGAGTAATAAGTCCCTACACTTGTTGTGTAGGGCTAGTCGGGCTAAGTGTTGGTGTGTGCACTCAATGTGCCTTATCTGCTCTAGGTAGGCAGCGAGTTCCTTGATTTGTCAAATGGTCGCTACCGCCTAGTGGTATGGTGAAGCTAAGTGTCGTCGGTTTTATCATTCAGTGGCAACATAGTAGGAAAGCTGTGCTTATAGTAATTATGTTACGTTGTAATCGGGTTACATATCGAGTTATATTTCTGTTATGTCACCGCTATCAAAGCAAATAGAGTAGCCAATAGAGCACTCTTTGCTAGTTGGTGCCTGGTTGAATACATTTATTTGGTAGAGACTTTTGATATTATTTCAGGATGTTCTCTAGACGCTTATTGTAATCAGAGGTTTAGGCTTAATGTCTCCCTCTTGTATTCGACAGTTTCATTAATCAAGGCTTGAGAGCAGCCGCACCAACTTTTTATTCAAAAAAAGTAAAAAGAGGGGAATGTGAAATTTACTCCCCATAAATGATTAGAGAGATCATACATTTTGCACTCATGATTTTCCAAGCTTAGTTAAAACAAAACTTGTGAGTTTAAAATTTGCACGGCTCACTATATATTTTTTTTCCTTAAGAGAAACGACAATTTTCAATCTCATCTTCATGATGATGGTGAGAATTGAACATGTAACCTCCATATGTAGGTTACTCTAAGTAACCTAGAGTAACCTACAAGCCAGAGCTCAGCTGCAGCGCTCTCCATAGTTAGGTACTTAGGTTACTTTCTTAAATTAACATGTTGTTTAGATCTCTTCAATTACATCTAATCTTTTCTTTGGACAAAACATTTATTTCATAAAAAAGGCGAAACTTCTATAGTACATACATGTATGTCACTCTCCCTCTCTGGCCAAACCGACCCCTCTCTCACTCTCTCTAACCAAACCCACCAGGACAAGGAGGGTGTGGTTGTGTGTTTTTTTTAATGGAATACCACCAAAAAATGTGTTGGAAATTTTATGATTTAAAATTAAAATATATTTTATTTATTTCTTTATTTATTTTGGGGGTTATTTTCATTTGTGTTTATTTCTCTATTTATGGTTTAACGGTTTTATGTTTTAAATATATGATTATTATTTGACCATTATATGGTTAATGAGGCTATTGATGGTATGGTAAGTGCACCCTATATAAGGGTACGTAGCTATGGTTGGAGGGCATATGGTGAGACATGAAACATGCACATGTGTGACAATTCGGATAATGAGGGTATACATGATGGTATAATCCACCATAATGCAACCACTCTAGCCAAATACCTCTACCAAAGATATTCTTACAAACTATACATATACATACTTTACTTATACACCGTTTTGAGTGCACGGGTGATAAAGGTTCAGTGGGGCTTCTTAGCTACACGACGGAGCTCGAAGAGTTGTTGTATCTTGGGAGAAGTTCGTCAGTCAACCCTGTGCAGTAGGGGACGAATATTCTCTTAGGACAGTGCGCTTGCACGCCTCGACTCAATAAGTTTTCCTATATATAAAACCTATATATTATATTATATTATTTTCTTACTTTATTTCATTTTCTTATCTATATTATTATTCTTATTTCCCAAGATATTACCATATTATTTTGTGTTTTTATTTTACAGGAATTCCGTCCCATATTTTTTACAACAAAATGTGATAAGGAGGTAGAGCCATGATGGAAATGGTGGAGGAGGTGTTGGCTATAGAGGTGTATATTGATGTTTGAACAAGGGAAAATAGAAGTTTTATAGAAGAAAGTTAACTGGGGATGTGAATTAAGTAGAAGAGGGGGTGTAAGGTGTAATAAAACTACTCCCATTGTAGATGCTTTTATGCACTTAATAAAAGTCAATATAATCTCTTATTGAAATATACATACGCATAGATGTGGGAGCATAGATTCGATTTCTTGGTCCTACTTATTCAAGGAACAATTTTAAGGGATTGAGAAAAATAACAATTTAAACTGTACGTATTTAGTTATCAGATTCACTAGTCTCTTAATGTCCTTTAAAAATTGTCATTTAGGTAAACAAGTCTGCATTTTTTTCTTTTGCTAAAAAAAAATTTACTATATGAAATGCATTATTATATTTATTTTTTCATACATTGGAGGGGAATCGAACATCTAATTTTAACATAATTTTACATTTCTTTAAACACAAAATTTTCTTAAAAAGACCCCCATAGTGTAAAAAAAAATCATATATATATATATCTCCAATTTCCGATGCAATTAAATATATTAAAAAGTGACTAAACATGCACATGGTTTAGACTTTAAAGTACAAGGTCCGTGGAAAAACTGAGAAAGAGATATGAAATGCAACCAATCAACCAAAAATCCCCATATGCCCCCAAGAAATCGTGCAAATTAGTCTTAGATTGGACATGTATATATATAGCTAACGTTTCACTTATCTTATCCTCGCACACATATCTCTTACACACTCTCCCTGGCCATAATTTGCCCACATCAGCTTCGATAGCTTAACACTATCCCACGCACCCATACCTCCCTTCTCTCTTTCCTGACATCCAGGACTTCATCGATCACAACTGTAGTAAACCACATTGGCCTTATCTACCCCACTCACATTCACCACTGAGCACCACCATGGCTGCCACCGCAGCCGCAGCCATGAGCTCGTCTTTCTCTCCTTCCATCCACACCCTCAAATGCATGCGCTCCAATCACGTGCACTTAGCCCCTCACCATGATCTTCACCTCAGAATCACAACACCTGCCCGCATGCTATCATCGTCGTCGTCGCTATCTGCTCATTCATGTGTTATAGATCAGCCACTGCTTTCTAGGCGCGTGCTGAGAATATCGTGCGCTTCTGTGGACGTGGCTGTGACGGAGGAGGTTGAAGAAGCTGTTGTAGCGGCTGAGGAGGAAAAAGAGAAGCAAGCTGAAGAGGAAGTAGTGGCGCCGATAGCTGAAGCGGCGGCCGATGAAGTTTCGAGTGAGGCTGGTGAGGTTGGAGGTGAAGTTTCGACGACTGATGAGCTTAGTGTGAACACGAAGCTTTACTTTGGGAACCTTCCTTACAGTGTTGACAGCGCACAGCTTGCTGGGATAATTCAGGACTATGCAAGTCCTGAACTCATTGAGGTCAGTAATTGTCTAGTATCTAACTGTTTTTCTTGAAATATTTGTTTATAATAGGCCGTTGGTATGTTGTTACGTACTTGTTATTAGTACATTAGGGAAATAATACGTGACAGATTATGTTCTCAGATTGTTAATTTGGATTTTGATTAAGTAGCTAGCGGAGTTCTGGTTGAATGTATGGTCCAAGTTAACACTCCGACAGGCGACAAGGAGATAGAAGCTTTCTTAATCTTAACTCACTGTAATCCTTGTTGTGTATAAATCCCAAATGGAAAAATGGGGATCAGCAAATGAGTTTATAAGGATTTGGGCCGCTCCATCTATTGTTAATTGGTTTTAGTTGTGAAACCCAGATTACTTTATCATTGTATCAGAGCGGGTTATTCCAACATTGTCAAATTGAACCAATTAGTTTTGGATTTGAAGCCTGGCCTTGTACACTTTTATTATCAATTTGGCCTTGCCAGTGTTGTAAAACAGGGTGATCAAAGTAAGTAGAGATCAAAAGTTATAGGTGAAGTCATGAGATTGGTTTTAGTGCTCTCTGTGGTAATGGGGTGATATACATTTAGATTGCAGCAATTTAGTTGAGCAACCTAATCAACTGAAGAGGAGTCATGGAACACATAACATAAAGCTAACTGCATATTATTGAAATCTGAAAGAATCCGGAGACAAGTTCAGTTAGGTGATAAATAGCCTTAAGCCATCAAATACTGAACCCACAATATTTTGTATTAGACCTACAAATAAAGCAAGAGTATCGAAGAGAATTTCTGTCCAACTCATGGTTTATGTAACATAAGAGTAATTCAAAGGTTGTTTATTGTAAGCATGTTGAAATCCATTATGTTCACGATTATCTGAATAGTTGGTAGTTCAAATTTATCAGGATGTACAATTTTTATTTTCTAGCTTCTGCTGAGAATCTCATTCCTGCTGTTTGCTAATGATGCTTATTGAGTGCACCTCTTTTGTCTATTTCCTTAGGAGTTACTAATGAATACAATTGATGATCATATATAGGTTCTCTATCATAGGGACACCGGAAGAAGCAGAGGATTTGCATTTGTGACGATGAGCAGTGTTGAAGATTGCAATGCTGTAATTGAAAATCTTGATGGACGGGTAAGACTCTTATAAGAACTATCTATATTCTATACCACATTACCTATCATATCTTAGTCTCACAACAAGGGATCCACCGGACATGATTTACTCTGAAATGGACCCATGTGTATGAGCTAGATTGAGACTTGGTTGTCATACATATAGCATTACTCAAACCTTATTGCTAAAAAGCATTATTGATTCCAATTTTCAGGAGTACAGTGGCCGAACCTTGAGGGTTAACTTTTCGGACAAACCTAGAGCGAAAGAACCTCTATATCCAGAAACTGAGTACAAACTTTTTGTTGGGAATTTGTCCTGGTCAGCCACATCTGAGAGTTTGACAAAAGCTTTCCAAGAATATGGAAATGTGGTCGGAGCCAGGGTTCTATATGATGGGGAGACAGGAAGGTCTCGTGGCTATGGATTCGTATGCTTCTCAACAAAAGCAGAGATGGAAACTGCCTTACAATCTCTAGATGGAGTGGTATTGTTTCCTAGTCCCATCTGCCTGATTAGTTCAACCCATCTATAAATTTGGAAATGATCTACCTCGAGATTTTCTCTGGTAAACGTAATGTGCTTATATTATCGGACTCTGAATTTGGACCATTAATTCTTGTTTTAATGTGCACTCCACATTCACAGTCCAACATAAGCATTTTATTGTACCAGACTGTCTCGCAAGAGAAAATTGCCTCGACATAATTAACCCAGTTTTGAGTAGTCAACTGATTATTCCTTGTTTTGTTTTCTTGGCTTCTCAGGAACTAGAGGGAAGAGCAATGCGTGTAAGCTTGGCTGAAGGAAAGCGTTCATAATATCTGTTTTGTTGTAAAACAGAAAATTTTATGAGAGAGAGAGAGAGTTTGGACACAGAGAATCAGATTGTGTGTATTATTCATCTCACCATGAGGAGCCTTATATAGACTACATGGTGTACACAAAAGGGTAATGCTTAATTACAATCCAATCACTCCTACAATTACAACTTATCAATCACCAATCTATAGGGATAGGCACCTATTACTCAACATCTATTTACATGATTATCCACAAATATTTACAACACTCCCCCTTGGATATTCCATGTCAATAGTGTTGCATAGCTGAGCGCTTCTAAGTTGCCTCGTCAAAAACCTTGCCAAGTAATAAAAACCCTGTGGGAAAAAACAACCTTGGTCGAAGGAGAAAAAGAGCACAACGCGCTTGAGTGTGGAGTGCAGTATCACAGCTTTAGAGGTGAAGTCTTCTTATCAGCACCATAAGTAGGTAGTATGTCTACGAGAGGGATGCATTAGAGTTGCTACACCAAAACCTTGCCCGGTAAACCCAGTGGGAGAAACCCGTGGTCGAAGGGAAAAGATGAGCAAATGCATATATGTCAAATCAAAGCATCTTCAGGATGTACTATAATTGGGGTGACCATGCTAAAGATGTGCCTCGTTAAAACCTTGCCAGGTAACAAAACCCAGTGGGACAAAATAACCCTGGACGAAGGACAAAAAGAGTACACGATGGTCAAGTGGGTATGCTTCAGGATACTCCCCCTGATTTCGACTCCCCCTGAAAATTACATGTTAGGTAATTCAGATAGTTTACGTAGACCAATACCTTGAACATGCTTCTGGAATGTAGACTTTGGTAGTGACTTGGTAAAAGGTCTGCACGATTGTCTTCAAATCAATATGCTTAACTTCAATCTTCTGATGCTCCTGTTGTTGCTAATTGAAGGAGAACTTCGATACAATATGTTTGGTGTTGTCTCCTTTGATGAAACTCATCTTTATCTGCTCTATGTAAGCAGCATTATCCTCGTAGATAATGGTTGGTTCATCAGTGGTGGAATGCAGTCCACATGTGCGTCAACATGCTTTGTAACGGCTTTACATGTACCTTAGCCATGTACATACATACTGCTTCGTGAAGAGCTAGTATCTCAGCATGATTCGAAGAGGTAGCAACAAGTTCTATTTCGTAGACCTCCAAGAAATTGCAGTATTCCCAATGGTAAAGACATAACCAATCTGGGAACATGCCTTGTGCGGGTCTGATAGATAGTCTATATCAGCATATCCAACAAGGCGAGCATCATTAGGATCAAGGGGGTTTGATCCATTCCTTGATGCATAGGGATAGAATAAGCCCATATCCGCTGTACCTCTAAGGTAGCGAAAAATGTCTTTTATGCCATTCCGGTGGCTGCGTGTTGGCGCAGAGCTATATCTAGCTAACAAGTTCACATCGAATGAGATGTCTTGTCTAGGGAATTAAGCCAAGTACAATAATGCGCCTATTGCACTTAGATATGGGACTTCTGGCACCAATATCTCTTCGTTATCATCTGCAGGACGATACGGTTCTCTCTAGACTTTAGACGACCATGGGTGTGCTTGCTTTTATCCTCATTAAAGCATCTTAACTTCTGGATGTAATTTGGTTGATGGAGCAAAATTTCATCTGCACTGTGCTCGGGCTCCAGGTCGAGACAATAATTTGTTCTCCCAAGGCCTTTCATCTCAAATTCCAACTTCAGGTGCTTTGCGGTTTCCTTGATCTCTTCAGGAGTATCGATCAAATTCATGTCATTGACATAGACCGCCACAATTCCAAACTAGGAACTTGTTTCCTTAATAAACACGCATGGGCATAGTTTATTATTCACATATCCCATCCCGATTAAATATTCACTTAGACGGTTATACCACCTCCGTCTGGATTGTTTCAATCCATAAAGTGAACGCCTCAAAACTAATGAAGAGCGTGTTCCGTGGTCTAGAACTATTTGCATCGGGTATATTAAGTCCTTCTGGAACTTTTATGTATATCTCTGTGTCGTGATCCCCATAGAGATAAGCTGTGACCACATTCATAAGCTGCATATTCAGTTTTTCGGAAACTACCAAACTGAAAAGGTAGTGGAACGTTATGACGTCCATTACGGGAGAATACGTCTCCTCGTAATCAACCACAGGGCGTTGAGAAAATTATTGCGCCACTAGACGAGTCTTGTGTATCACAATCTCGTTTTTCTCATTACGCTTCCTTACAAATACCCATTTAAATTCTACGGGTTTAACATGGGGAGGTGTAGGAACAACAGGTCCAAACACCTTTCTCTTTGTCAAGGAATCTATTTTGACCTGTATTGCTTATTTCCTTGTTAGCCAGTCGTCTTTTCATTGATATTGATCAACAAAGCAAGGTTCGAGGTCATCGCTTATTATATTTTCGGTGGCCACCGCAAATACTAATATATCATCGATGATGATCTCATTCCAATTCCAAATCTCACTAAATTTACCGAGATTTCTCTATTCTCGGGAGTGGGTTCAAATGTTGGAGCGTCCCCCAACATAGTCTCTTCTAGGACATACCCATAATCCGGATTTATCTCGTGAGATGAATCGGTTTGAGATTGCGATGTCAAGAGGATTCGTTTGTGCCAAGTTTACCCTCTTCTGGGGATAAGAATCCTTCGAACCTAATGGTCTACCTCTCTGGGCAGGGACATATGACTGGTTAGCCGCCATGGTCGTACCTCGTCCATCTGGGACGACACATCCTACAGGGACGTCTATCCTTGCAGGCACATTTGCAGCAGGTATATATGATCTCGTCACTTTAGCTAGATCAGAGAAACGTCTGGCATATTTTGGGCTACACTCTGTAGATCTAGAATTCTCCGCACTTCATTATCACATTGTGCGGTTCGGGGATCAAGATGAGACATAGTGGGGACATTCCACGTCAATTCACGTCGTTCATCAGGAACGGTAACGTTCATCTCCAACGGCGGGAAGACTGTCTCATCAAAGTGACAATCCGCAAATCTAGCGGTAAAGAGATCGCCTGTCAAGGGCTCGAAAGAGCACATAATGGATGGGATTCATAATCGACATGTATGCCCATCCTTTGTTGAGGACCCAATTTTGTACGTTGTGACGGCACAATTGGCACGAGGACTGCATACCAAAATGCGCGTAAGTGCGAAACATCAGGTTCGTACCCAGTCACCAACTGTAACGCGGAGTAAGGTTGGGTAGCAGTGGGCCTCAACGGGACCAACATAGCTGCATGCAAGATTGCATAGCCCCACACAAAATAGGAGCTTGGTGCGCATTACCAAGATTCTATTGCGAGACCATCTTGGGTGTGAACATAGGGAAATATGTTCAGCATCAATCCCAAGGGATATGCAATAATCATCGAAAGACTTCGATGTAAACTCTCCGGTATTATCAAGTCTTATAGACTTTATGGGATAATCCGAGTGGTGAACCCTCAATTTCATGATCTGGGTGAGAGTTTAGCAAAAGCAGTTTTCTTGTGGACAATAGTGTAACATGTGATCACTTTGTCGATACATCAACCAAAACCATTAATATTTAACTGGTCCACATGGTGGTTGGATATGTCCACAAATTTCCCTTGCATTCTGTGCAGAAAAATGGTGGTGTATGTACTAGTCTTTGCATATGATGGTCTAGTATGACATAGCGTGTTTATATACAACCCTTATTCAGAAGGGGTGCACCTGCATGAATTGAGGATACGGTGCATCATACTTTGACCTGGGTGTCCCAAAAGGTCATGCCATAGCAAGTAGTTGCTTGAATTAGTTAGCTTCTAGCTAACAGATTTCAATTTCTCCAATGTACGCTTCTGGCCGCACACTCGGAGGTTATACAAAGATATTCCACGCATTTTTCTCAGTGGTTTCAGCGTGATAACCGTTGGTTCGAATATCCTTAATACTCAATAACGTTCTTCTGGAACGTGGAGAATAAGGCCTCATTAATGGTAAGTTCAGTACCATTGGACAACATAAAGTAGGCTTTGCCATAGCCCTCTATCAGGTTCGATTGCCCTGATACGATTGTCACAGAGGTATGAATAGACAATAAGTTTGCAAAATATCTCCGATTTGGGAGTATGGTGTGTGTAATAGCACTTTTAACCAGACAACAAACTTCCCCACAGAATATGCCTATTCATTTATTTAATTCAATGGATCACATGTATGAATAAGTTTATTGAATTAAATATTTCGAACATAACCACATTTCTATAATCCAAAATAATTGAAAACATAAATCACCAAAATCCGAAGATGTTTCATTCATTAAGATGAAATAGATATGGCACAAGGGGCCAATTATACCCATGTCTTCGAGTTCTAATCCTCGGTATGTTCAGTAACTGCCTGAAAATCCATGATCTCTAGTGTGGAATCAATAGAAAATGACCCTTCAATAAAGTTGGTATTTCGAGTTCCGCGACCGGCGTAATACTCATCTACTGCTTCGGCTATCGCACAACAGGTGCGGGACCAGCAGTCAATTCCTCCACATCGATAACAAAGATCATGCTGATTCTGGTGGCGACAGGCCGGACCAGTGTTCCTTTCAACTCAGGCTTGTTGAGTTAGGGCATCACGGTTCCCACAACGTGGGCCTTGGCCACGTGGATGACGGTCATATGGGTTTTTTTGTTCTGCCAATCATGTCTTGCTTCAAGCAAG
>JANPXK010000121.1:0-28862 GCA_024704745.1 Rosa lucieae
CATGCCTTCGGGTTGTACATTTCTCATTATGTGTTTAATCTGGTATACATCTCCCTATCAAAAAATCATTGGGTCTATCATACAAGTTCTAATCATTATGTAGATCTGGAGCATTATAGGCATCTGATCAAACATTTCATGTGCCTCCTTAACCTACCGACGTGATTGATGCATATAAACGACGACAAGTTTAGTCTAAGACTACGAGAGATCATTTATCCATTGTGCCAATCTTTGAGATATCTTTTGGAGTTCGAGTTTTGTTGGATTACGTGCATAGTTCTTCGAGCATTAACCATTCCCCATTAGAGTAAATCCACTGATTTTTTCTAGCCTAATTGTCACATGAATCTGGCCCAAAAAATTGTCAAAAATAAATTTCAATGGACCTAACAAAGCTGAAAGCAACCTAGGGTTTAGGGGTAGAAGCTGGGGCACAAAAAGCCCAAGCTCGAGACCTAGTTGCCATGTAGATTTAACCCCAAAACTGTCAAAAGTAACTATCCTAAGACATTCTCCAACCCACCAAACCAAAAGGCTAAAGGGCCATTTTTTAGCCCAAATGGTCTCCAACCCACCAAACTAAGGGTTAAAGTGCCAAAAGTTAGGGCTAAAGGGCAACCCAAATGGTTACATTTAGCCCCAAACTTAGCCTTTTAGTCCTTTAAATAAAATGGATCAGAAAGGAGAGGCCCATGGGTTGTAGTGGACTGTGACCTAAGCATGACGTCAGCTAGCCGTTGAGTTTTTTAATTAATTTTTTAATTTTTAATTTTTTTTTATTAACAAATAGCCTTTGGTTTTGAATTTTTTTTTTATATAGCCGTTGGTTTGCTTTTTTTTTTTTTTCGAATTCAACTAAAGATATTTTTGATTATCTTAAAAAAAAGTACAACCGAAAAAAATTTTTTTATCATAAAAAGATTTAGCTTACTATAAGTAAAAATCTGAATAAAAATAAGAACATATATAATATATATATATATATAACATATCCAAATGTTAAAATATGTTTTAGGGCTATAATTTAGTCTTGATATGTTGGAGATGGTTGATGTTACATCGATGAATAGTACAGAATTCAGGGCTAAAATTTAGCCTTTTCGGTTGGAGATGGCCTAAAGTAACTCGGAGTAGAGGCTGGGTGTCAGGACCCACCCCGGAATTACCCTCCTAAATCCAAGATGGACCTGCTGAAAACACTTCTAAGTATAATAAAACTCAATGCTTGAAGCCACCCTGCTTCCTAGCAACAAACCGCAAATTTCCAAGTATAAACACCATACTACACAAACATATCCACTTATATAAATTACAACCCAGCAAATCAAATCTTTCAACTTCCTCCAATTTTATACAACTCCCATACACTCATAATTATACAAATGTATAAATCCAACCTTTTAAGGTAATCAGAGCAATCTATAGAACACACTTGAAATATAATACATAAGGTAGGTTAATAAATAACCTACTGAGGATAGATGGCAAAGGTGGTGCTAGCCTCCACTCCTAAGCCGGTCAGCAATGCTGCGATCTGGGCAATTGAAACCAAAGGGCCCAGGGGAAAGTACATAAAAACGTTAGCGTGAGTGGACAAAATAAATAAGTATAACGAAAGAAGAGTTTATACTTTCCCACAGATTTATATTTATAAAATCTGGATGCATGCAACGTTTATAAAACGTATTTCTTCAAACTCAAAATTCGTGAAAATCATACCAGCCCCGCTGGTTAAGAGAAAACGGACTAGCCCTGCTAGTCAAGTAATAATAAAATATGGGAACGAAATTTCACCATACAAAAGAAGGGAGCCTCCCAGGCTCGGGTCGGAGTGTCCCACACTCTGGAGCATCCCATGCTCTGCTCTTACTCACCCACAAACACATAATAAGTAGGGAGGAGTACTAATAGGCTAGCTAGCAATAAAATATAGCAACCCAGGTATGGTGGGTAAAAACCATTTAAAACCAATAAATCTATAAAGCTTCCCCATGTCCCACGAATAAAGAAAACACGGGTACGATTCCCAACCGTACCCGGAAATTCTCGTAAAGTCGTATAAATTAACAGCGTGTCCCACACGCTAAAGGAATAAGTAGATTGTCAATGAGGCATTCCCAATGCCAAAATCGAAAGTCGATAAATAAACATGAAGATTTACTCCATCGAAACTCATTTCGAAAATAAAATCTCAAATCGACGAATATAAATAGAATATAAATAGTATAAATCCGGAAATTACATCGGAAATAATAATTCGTCGAATAGGATTATAAATCATAACCACTTCGGAAACAAATCACTATTGAAAGTAATTATGTGGAATAAAGTGAAATCGATCTTCGAAAATAAATCATATGCTCAAAATGTATTATGTCAATTAAATAGAGCATACAGTAATAAATAAATGCATGCATCATTCATTTGAAAACAAAAGTCCACTCACAGTGTACGGCTAAGCCTGCCGTTGATCCGAACCCTCCTCGAGGGAATCCTCCTCACGTCATGTACAATATAACGTTCCTAAACCCATAATTACTGGATGGAAAACTAATTTACGATAAGTAAAACCAACCCCTAACATTGTCTTCATATGCCTAAAACCTCCCACTCTTATTCACTAATGTCATTCCCTTAATGTATAGGCTTTAAGGCCGAATCAAGGAAATCCGATGGATGGATTCCTCGTAATTCAATTAACAATTTCTACCTTTGAACAACATCAAAATCCATACTCACTCCATCTCCAATTCTATCCCAAAGCTGCAATTATGAAACTAAATGTATAATTGACTAATTATCTCAACAACAGAAGTTAAAGACCGGCCAAGCACTGTCTCACGCGCCACCAACAGTGGCGGCACGTGGGTGCCACGCGCCGGTACCAACCTCCACCACCGGCTACCAAATTCCATGTACAGCAACAACTCAACCCACTAATTAATTTTCTCAACTACAACACATCCAAATTTTACCTGGAAATGGTCGAATCCGGCCGGTGAAGATAACCCAGAAATTCAAGAACCCTAGGTTGTCGATTCGGCCTCTACACAGCAAATTGGAAAACAAGACCTTAGGGGAAATGATCTCCGTCGAAAACCGAGCCTTTGACGCCGGTTTGGTGACTGGAGATGGCCGGAATCACCAGAAATCGGCAAAAGTCGCGAATTGCTACAGTCACCTTCCCAGCTCAAAATCGAGCTCCTCCGGCCAAATCTCCACAAAATACCACCACAGATGCGACAAGGGGGAGGAGACGAGCTTGGGGATAGCCAGATTTCGTCGTGGGTCGGCCGGAGGGGGAAGGAATCGAAGGGAGAAAATCGGGCCGAAAGGGAGGAAGGGTTGGGGAAGGAGAAGAGAGAGTTACCGGGGGGCTAGGTAGAATTTCCGAAAATGGAAATCTACCAACAGTAACTTCCATATATATATATATATATAAATTACCATGAACAGTAACTTCTACATTTTTTGCCATAACTCTCACATACTAAATCCAATTTTTACGCACCACATATGCACGAGCTCGGTTTAAAGTCCTCTACAACTTTCATGAAGAACATTTTCTCAAATTTTGACCCGAATAAAAAGTCAACTTTTAGCGCCACTAAAATATCGATAAAAAGTAAAAGTTGGAATTATTCGACAATTACCGTTCAAACAGTGAGTAAATCGTTAATTCTAGGTTCGGGACGTAACACTGGGGCACAAAGAGCCCAAGCTCAAGACCTGGGCGCCAGCCGACTAAATGGAGAACACGGTTGACATCACCTGGAACACATGCAGGAAGAGAGAGAGAGAGAGAAAGAGAATTATACAAAAACTCAACATTTTCGCAGGTGAGGAGAATCAAACTCTTCCCATTCCTCTGAAAATAGTAGTAAGTTGTGAGAAAGAATTACACGAAAACCAATTGGAGTAAGTAGCTATGTCGTCAATAACACTACTTTTATTCAATTTATAATTGTTTTCCACCCAAATTTCCAATATCTATTTACATCCTCAATTATAAGGGAAAAAAAAACATATTTTCCTTATTTGCATGGTCTATTCAACTTTTACAATAAATAGATAAATAAAATATATAAATAAATAATGCAAAAATCATAAATTGTGACCATGATCCTGACCCAATAGGTAAAAAAAATCGTCAAAAAGTGAGTGACCAGTGCTTAACTCGGACGTTGTCTCAATTGGTGAACTTGCTCTAACTTTGTGAGAGATTGACATTTGTTGGTGATCGGGCATATGGTGATATGCATCCACTACTCACACAATTAATTTTTCTCATCAATTTGCCAATTAGAACCCGTATCTCATCACCTTGTTGGAAGCAAATTGATGGAGGAAGAAGAAAGAGAGGTAAAATTTCAAAAATTTTTTGGTGTGAGAAATGAAAGTGAGGGAACAAGTAATTATAGAATTTTAAGAAATAAAAATTGTGATTTTTTTTTTCTTTCAATTTTCTTAATTAATATTGGGTATAAAAAGAAAAATATAAGTTACCGCTGTCTTTGAATTCCAGCCGCATATTGGAGATCCAATGGCTGGAATTGAAGGACCTTTCGTAAGTGTTTGGATGCGCCAGAGACCTTGGCGGTGTTGTCAAACAACTACGACTTGTTAACTTAACGGGTCAAAACCAGCCCATTTGTGAGGCCCACCTACCCATGACCCGCTCTGTTAAAAGTTTCGGATCCAAAACTCTTTTCCCCAAAATTTGAAAATCCAATCGGCGGTAATCTTCTCTCTCTCTCTCTCTCTCTCTCTCTCTCTCACAGAGACGCAGTGGGATCCAATCTTATGGGCCAAGTGTGAAAATGTCGACGACTGAGAAGCACTGGTTGCAGATCTTCGAGGGAAAGCAATGGATTATCAACAAAGCCAAGCAGCAGGCCTTCCTCTTCGACCAGGACCTCGCCTCCAAACTCATCATTGCCGGAATTGCCCCTCCTCCTTCTCTTTTCTCCTCCCACCCCGACGGTAATCTCTTTCATCTTTATCCTCTGAATTTTTTTTTTTTTTGAATTTCGCTTCAGGTTCCAGTGCTTTTTAGAATTCTTCGTCGTCGATTTTGCTTCTCTGGACTGCTAGTAGCTCTTTTGTTCTTGCTTTTAGTAGAAATGGCCTTTTTCAGATGATGAACTGAACCCTAGGTTTTCAATTTTGCAATGGGTGTTTATGTAATTTGGAGGATTCTCAATAATCTGTCACAGTTAGGTTATATGAGCCTGTAATTTAACCGTTAAGCAACTAATTAGAACAATTAGCAACTGTGTGCTGGGGACTTACTGCGTTAGGTGGCTTTGCCATGAGTTTCTGCAAACATGAAACATAGTATTAAGAGCTAATCAAGTCGCAAATTTCGGCTTTTAAACTTTAAGATGCTATTGCTCAACAGGTGATTTGTGCTACTGATAGCGAAAATAAACAGGTCATTGACCTTCGTTGCTCTTTATCACCTTAGAAATAGGTCTATGCAATTAAAAGAAGGAACCCAGAAACCACATATAAGCTGACCATGCTGCATGTGTCTGTGTATATGTATACATGTACAATGTCCTTGTCACTTTCATTGGTGGTGGGGCTTATTTCCATGGCTTAACTAGGAGTCTTTTTATTTGTACATCACAGTGTTGAACCATCATGAGCTGATTTCAGAAGTTCCACTCCCTCGCACACACCGTGTGATCCCTTTCACTGGTAGTCATTGCTGTGGGTTCGACAAGTCAGTTGCTACAGCTCACTACGGGCAGCTAACAAATGATTTGTGCACGGAACATTGTGGGGTAAAGAAAGGTTTTGATGTAGGAGGCAATGTATTGGATTTGCCACAGTGCCCAATCAGTAATGGTGGATGCGCCTCCAATGGTGTTCCTCGAGATCATCAAGAAGAGGATCCAAGTGTTACGTCTCCTGAAGATGTGAGGGATGCAAGAGTCTCAGATGCTTACCATGATTCAGCTTTACAACTGGCTAGAGGTGCAGAAGAGGAGGTATCAGCTTGGCCACAGTGCCACATTAGTAATGCTGGGTGTGCTTCTATTGGTGTTCTACAAGATCAGAAAGAAGAGAATTCTGGTGGTACATCTCCTGAAGATCAGAGGAATGCAAAAATGGTATGTATCCCGAAGATCAGTAATGGTGGATGTTCCTCCGATGGTGTTACTCAAGATCATAAAGAAGAGGATCCTAGTGTTACGTCTCCTGAAGATGAGAGGGATGGAAGAGTCTCAGACGTTTACCATGACTCAGCTTTAACACCGGCTAGAGGTACAGGAGAGGAGGTATCAATTTTGCCACAGGGCCACATTAGTGATGCTGGGTGTGCCTTTGATGGTGTTTTACAAGATCACAAAGAAGAAAATCCTGGTGGTGCGTCTCCTGAAGATCAGAGGGATACAAGAATGTTAGACATTTACCTCAATCCAGCTCTTTCACTGGCTAGAGTTCAAAGATCTAAGTCAAGACAAAGGGCTCTGGCAATTCGAAACAGTACACAAAAAAACTGTTCACAGGATAAGGGCAATTCTGATGGTTATGCTGGTGAAACTATCAAGTGTCTGATATCTACCCCACAGCCTGAAAATGTCGATGAATTGAATGAGAATCATTCTGAAGTGGAAAAACCAAAAATAGGAGAATTTCAAAGCAAGGAAAAAGGTTCTGACATCTACTCTGGTAGAATTACTAGATCTAGAAGCTCTGGCCATCAGGAGAACTCTTTAGATGTCAGTGGCTCTCCATGTATTTACAAGTCAAGTGATGGGATAGCTGTTGATTCTATTGGTAAATTGACACATCTGTCTAACCAAGTAATTCACCCACTGGAATTGGTTAGCTACTCTCATATAACTAATGACAGTTGTCGAGAGGGGGAATTAAAGCTGGGAGACTACTCAAGCAAGAAGCGAACCGTCGAGAAAGATTCTATGTATGCAAACTTGGAAAAAGAAGAACACACTCCAAAGGTTTTACAAGAGTTCAAAGGTCCTTCAATTTCTAAGGATGTTGCTGGGAACTCAATTGTCTGTAGGAGTCCTGTTGAAGAAACACATCTAAATGAGGATCATCACATGGTAAACACGTCCAAATCTTCACCTGAGGCACAGAAGAAAGAGGTACTCGCTTTTTTGTTCATTTTAGCTAAGCTTTGCCCATATGCCTTTGTTATCTATTTAGTTTACTTGTTTCAATTTAGTATTTTCTGTTTCCTTTCTCTCTTACATTAAACAGCTACTAGTTTGTTCTTAAATGATATTTTCTTATGCATAATAATGTTTTATAGGGCGAAATGGGTTTAGAAGTGGTGGACAGTAGTCCAAATGCTCCGTTTATTTTTTTGCATGAAGAAAAAGAAGCATCAGTTTTCCCAATTCTGATCAAGCAGGCTGCTGGTCATCCTCAAGATTCTTTGCTGGAGGAAACAGGAGTAGCACATCCAACTAGCACTAACATTGATCAAGGAAGCCAATGCTTAAAAGAGAACCCAGTTTCTCTTCTTCAGGACAATTTAAGACTAGAAAATGCTGAAGACTTATCTTGTGCTGGAAAAACCATGCTGGCACAGAGATTTGATTTTGGAGGGCCCAGCAAATTTTTAGAATTGTCATGTGGTGCTCCAAATGTTGAATGCTCACAGTCTGAAAATGTTGGTGAATTGAATGATAATCATCCTGAAGTGGAAAAACAAAAGATAGGAGAATTTCAAATCAAGGAAGAAGGCACTGACATCTACTCTGGTAGAATTACTAGATCTAGAAGCTCTGGCCATCAGGAGAACTCTTTAAATGCCAGTGGCTTGCCCTGCATTGGCAGGACAAGTAGTGGTATAGCAGTTGATATTGATACTGTGGAAGAGTCCTGTTTAAAAGGACTTTCTACTCCTGCTAGTAAGAAGGGGATGCAGGGCAGTTCATCAGTAAAAATGCCTCTTCCCTTCATGCACGGGGAAAAGAAACTAGAAGAAGGAATGACCATCACTACCCGTGAAAACTGTAACTCATCCCTGGAAATGGATTATCTGGGCAATTGTGAAGTTTCAGCCAAAGAAATGGAGGTCCAGAGCGGTTTAGTTGAAGCCTTTGAAGAGGAGTTCAGTAAATCTAGAAGAGCGTCACATGACAATGTGATCTCATCAGTAACAGAATCATTTGATGCTTATACGGATGCAGTTCCTAAAACTTTGCTAGAAAGTGGGAGAACTCCGAAACAGAAATGTTCTATGATAGATGATCAAACTCCCTTGCGAGTAGACTGGGATGGATTGGTTTGTAGCCCGATAAAAGAAGTAAAGGGGTCTAATTTGTCTACTGCTAATGCTGCAATACCAACGGAGTTGGTGTCAGAAGACTGTGCAGTGGATTCTAATGCCCTTTGTAATCCTCATAAATCAACAGATGTTGATTTTGCTATGGTGTCTGGGCCTGGTTCTCATAGAATCCTAGATGCAGAGATTCTTGAAGTTGAGAACCCTTATGCTGCTTTTAGGGATGAGCTGAGGAGTAACTTGGCTCAGTCGACTGTAAATGCACACATTTCTCCAGAATATGTACAAAGGAGTGCCAGTGATGACAGAGAGGTAGGTTGTTCAGAATCAACTGAATGCCAGATTGCAGAGAACTCCAAAGGAAGAAGTTTTTGGTATTCAATGGAGGGTACATCACCTACTCTTAAACGAAGAAAGATTGACGATAAAAGAGTTCATGACCTGTCTGCTTCAGTAGCCTTGAGAGAAGAGGTTCTTCACGCTGTCAAAAAAGATTCTATGTGTGCAAACTTGGAAAGAGAAGAACACAGTCCAAAGGCTTTACAAAAATTCCAAGGGCGTTCAATTTCTCAGGAGGATGATGGGAAATTAATTGTCAGTAAGAGTCCTGTTGAAGAAACACATCTAAATGAGAATCACATGGTAGAAAGGTCTGAATCTTTACCCGAGGCACAGAAGAAAGAGGTACTCTTTTTTTTGTTCATTTTAGCTTTGCTTTTGCCTATGAGCTGTTGTTATTCTATATATTCTTGTTTTATTTTAGTGTTTTCTGTTTCCTTACTCATGCATTTAACAGTTGCTAATTTGTTGTATGATTTTTTCTTATGCATTATGATGTTTATAGGGTGGAATGGGTTTGGAAGGGGAGGATAGTAGTCCAAATGCTCCATTCACTTTTTTGCATGAAGAAAAAGAAGCATCAGTTTTCTCAAGATTGATCAAGCAGGCTGCTGGACATCCTCTAGATTCTTTGCTTGAGGATACAGGAGTAGAACTTCCAACTAGCATTAACATTGATAGAGGAAGCCAATGCTTAAAAGAGGACCCAATTTGTCTTCATCTTCAGGATGATTTAAGAGTAGAAAATGTTGAAGATTGGCCTTGTGCTGGAAGAACCGTGCTTGCAAAGAGATCTGATTCTGGAGGGACCAGCAACTTCAAAGAATTGTCAGGTGGTGCTCCACATGTTGAATCCTTGGATTTGACTAGTGCGGATGACGCAATGCCTGTACTTGAGAGGTTTGTTATAAAGACAGATGATGAACCATGTAGCATTGCTGAAGAGGGAATTAGCTTTGATGAGTGGAACCTTCCAAACACTGCATTAGAGCGTGCCGGTATTCTGGAGCAGCTTTGCAAATCTGCTTGCATGCAAACTCCCGTAGCCTATTCTTTAGCTTCCTATAAGTTGCATAAAGTTCAAAATCTACAGCAATCTGTTCCAACTGGGGTTTTGGAGCATGTAGATCTGAGGACCACCTTTCCTATAAATGATAATGTCAAGCAATTAAAGGATGGTAATAGTTCTTGGAGTGAGGAAGTTGGCCCGGCCTTTTATGGAAGATCCTATTCTGATTGCCTACCAAATTTTAGTGGTCAATCTAGTTGGGATATTAAGAAACCTTATTCCTCTCCTGTTGGTAATCTTTGGGATAGAATTGCTTCAAGCTCTAGTAGTTCGGGGAAGCGAGTGAGCTCAATTCCAGAGCTTGCCTGTATTAGTGAAGAAAATGAAAATACAGACGAGGTAGCTGATACTTTTCAAGATGGCATTGTTTCAGAAGTATTAGATTGTTCTCCAAAAAGGCCACCGCTTGCAGACATTACAGAAATCCCTAACCTTGCTTCAGTTTCTAAAGCTGCAGCCTACACTGATAGATTTAGTCTAGATTCAGTAACCACCGAATTCAGTTTAACGGGGACTCATAAGAGCGTCAAAAAGAAGCCTGGAATCCAAAACAGCAGTAAGAGAAGATATAACAATAAGGAGAACCAGAGTGTATCACGAAAGAGGGCCACCGGATCACTTCAGAATAGGTTCACCAAGCCAAAGTTTTCTGGAAAAACCAGTTTGAGAAAAGGAGGCCCTAGTTTGTCAGAGGTGGAGCCCAAGCATAACAATATTGTTTCCAATATTACTTCCTTTATTCCACTTGTGCAACAGAAACAAGCAGCTGCAGCCTTACCAGGTAATGTCTTGTTAGTAATTTATTGACCATAAAGATTTATCTGATGATGAAAATGGCAGTTATATCTTGTGGTAAAGCAGAAAAATCAAATATTCTCCCATGCGTTGATTTATAGAATTTATATGCCTATTGCTCCACTAGTAGATATCAAGTATATTTAATGTGGGTCATAATGGTATATAGAACTGCACTACGGTATAAGCAATGGTTTGTTTTTACTGAATCCTGGAATTATAGGTTTGGAGCTGGACTTGCATATGGCAGTCCCATGATAGATGAATTGTCCCATTATATCATGTAGAGGTTTATATGTTGATAATGAGGAACTTGTTGTCTGATGGCGGGTATCTGCTAAACATTCTGGTGCCTTTTTCTGTTCTTCAATAATTTGATACAGTAGTTTGAGCTTCTTGTGCTTTTCTATAGGGAAGAGGGACATTAAAGTGAAGGCCCTGGAGGCTGCTGAAGCTGCAAAGCGTCTTGCAGAAAGGAAAGACAATGAACGTAAGATGAAGAAAGAAGCTATGAAGGTTGAGAGAGCAAGAGTGGAGCAAGAGAATCTGAGGAAGTTGGAGCTGCAGAGGAAAAGGAAAGAAGAGGAGAGGAAAAAAATTGAGGATGATATGGCAGCAAAGAAGAGAGAAAGGGAAGGGGAAGACAAAAAGGAGAAGCAAAGAAAAAGGATGCGTGTTGAAGAAGGGCGGAGGGAGCAGAGAGAACATGAGGACAAGTTACGTGCAGAAAAAGTAAAGAAAGAAATAAAATGCCAAGCCAGTGTATGATGCTTTTATGTTCTGACTTGTTTTAGGATTTTTATCATCTAACACCTAGTTATTTATCAGAAACATTGAATCTTGGGCTGTCTTATCTAGGATGGAAGAAGATGTGAGAGTAAGGACTCAAAATGCAATACTGTGCATAAGAAAATGGACAAAGAAAGGGAACATGACACTCTTAGGAGCATTTCAGAGACTGATCCTAGGAGTTCCTGTGTTTCAGCAAATAATGCCAGAAGTGGAACAGCTGTCCATGAAGAGAAGGGCTTCAGTAATTTTGAGCATAAGGAAGAGGTAAATGCTAATGGTTTTTAATGACCAATTTTCACCATCGCTTGTTAGAACTAGGGAGGTATATGTTTAAGAAAAATTATAAGCTTTGCTGCAGGCTATTATGATTTCTAATTCTGTGTTATTATATGTGCATTGGGCCTTTAAAATTGTTGGTCTTTTACTAATCAGAGGCCATCACACCTACGATCTTTATGTGATAATAGAAGACAAGGATACTTGTCTTATTGCAGGGTTTGTTTTTTCTGCAAGTAAAATCCATAAAAAGGAAGGATGCCCATGTAAACTCAAAACTGAGCTACCCTTAGAAAATTTTCTTACACAACCAGCTACATATTGTGTGCATATTCTTTGTCTGCACAGCCTCATGCTGATAATTTGATTCTCAAGGTACAGAGCAATTTAGACAAAGCCACAGAAAATGAGAAATTGGTTGTGCAGACAAGTCGAGAACAGTCTTATGATATCTCTCCATATAAAGAATCAGATGATGAAAACGACGAAGATGACGATATTATACCAAATAATAAATTTATTCCTTCGTGGGCAAGGTATGATTTTCAATTTGTTGCTGTATCTTGGTGAAATGCATAGATTGTGCACCCTTTGAATCTGTGACTTCGCGTTATTTATTAGTTGCCTTTTGTTTTCTGCAGCAAAAATTGCCTGGCTCTGGTTGCTTCTCGCCAGAGTAGAACTGACCCAGAGGTGTTCTTCCCTCCCAAAAGCTTTCCCTGTGTAGCTGAAGGTACTTTAATGTTTTAAAGCTATATGATCTAATGATCTTTTGCATTCTTGCTACTTGATTAGCATGTAATGCTTGACTAAAGACTAAATATGCTCATTTGCAGTTCTGTTGCTTTGAAAATATCAACTACAGTAGCGGGGAACCAAATCACTTTGGAATTATTCTAAACTCTATTCAATGGACACTTTCGTCAATGGGAAATGAGAGTTTTTGAGTCAAGAAGAGGTATGGTACCTTTATTCTCATGTTGTCTTTCCATGGGAGTGCCCGCTTCAATAATTTGTGGTGAGAGTAATTGAAGCATCTTTAAGTGCACGTTTTCTTTTGGGAAGTTAAATTTGCACTCCTTAATTTTCAAATCACACTCCATGTTTCATATTTTAGTACTTAATTTTTGTGTTTTTGTAAGAATTTCAACCAAAAAAGAAAACTAGCGTGGATTGCAAATTAAACAGTGTAAATTTCATTCTCCTTTCTTTTTTGCTTATTAATGCACATGAATGTAGAGCAATTTTCTTTCTGGAAAAGGTAACATGTTACTGCTTACCATGTCATGAAGAAAGTGATCCTTGACATATATGTTAAAATTTGAGAAGATGTCAGAAGTGTTTGTGATAGTTGATTTTTAACTTCTTATTCAATGTGGCAGATTTCCAAAGACGGTTATGCAGAAGAGTTTTTGAGCCAGAGATCCCATTCAAGCTACTCTTTAGGTTAATATGTAGAACTATTCTGATGTATAGGAATCTGTTGTACTGCCATATCAGATATTGTGCAAAGTGATTGTAGTTAAGAAGTAACAAGTTGTCAAGTTCCATTTCCTGTATGGAAAGGGCAATACCTGAGCTGCTAATTCCTGTGAGTGACGTGGAGTACTTGTAGTCATTGCGCATTCACATATGGGCTAATCATCTTGGGTTTGATTATATGATAAAAAGTATGGAAATTATTTTATGCACCGACGGGTGTAAGTGACCCAACCCTTATAAAATAATCTCAACCCTTGATATTTATTATCAACTTTATTTTTAATAAACAAAAAGTGTATTTAATGCAATCTAGCCATTCATTTATGTTGGTGCAAGTGCACGACGGTGCTCTGAATAATCTTTCGATAAAGTAAATCTATGTATTACACTTAAAAGTTGGAAGTAATGATAATGGGGGAAGAGCCCTTACCCTTGTAAGCTCCAAGGTCTCAATTTTCCAATGTTGGAAAACACTACAATTTCCAACAAGTCCTTTAACAATTTTATACCTATATCATGCCTCTGTCTGGGATTGAATCTGTCCAACTGTTTCTTCTGTTCTTTATGTAAACACTTATGTTGGAAATAGTTTTGTTTTGTTTTGTTTTGTTTTTTATTTTATTATTACTATTTTTTTTATAAAGGGCTGGTGCGACTGCCCTTAAGTTTTTATTAATGAAACTGTTGAATACAAGAGGGGGACATTGAGCCTAAATCTTTGATTACAATAAACATCTAGAGAATGTCATGAAATAATATACGAAGTTTCCACCAAAAAAATGTATCAAACCAAGCACAGCTAACAAAGAATACTCTACTGGCTACTTTATTTGTTTTGATATAACGGAAAGATAACTCGATATGTAACATGATTACAACGTAGCATAGTTACCATAAGCACAAATTTCCTACTATGTTGCCACAGTAGGATAAATCCGACAACATAGTGGTGACATAACGGAAACGGTTTTGTTAGATGCTTATAGTTTTCTTCTAAAGATTTCAAGCGTTTTATGTACTAACACTTAAATGCTTCTTTTTGAAAACTACTAGAAATTACTTCAATAATGAAAACTCCCAACCAAGTCTTTCAGTCTAAAGGCGCTTTTGCTAGTTCCAAAAGCAAAACCAAACGGAGTACATATATTCAAGAATCAAAAGTCGAGTCCAAAGAAAAAACTGTAATTTATGCAACAACTACAAGTGTCCCTTCAACTCAGAAGCTAAGAAAAATTGATAGGAAAGGTCCCGTAGTGTTTCCAGGTCGTATGGCTATTATCATCATATCCTTGGAGTCTTTGGACGGATTAGCATCTAGCTCATATAGGAAAGGTCTTGCTTAAGCTAGTGGCGGAATGCCATTTCTGACAACCCCCGGTCGAGGTCCCGACAACGTGTAGCCACGGACTGCCATCGATTCACAAATGTCTTTAGATTCTCGCTGTGCCCTTGCTGGATTTTGAAGAGTTGAGCTGTTGTGTGGGAGCCATTGGTTAGCAGGATGAATTGTGCTACAAATTTGTCTGTCAACTATCTGAATGATTTTACTGAACCCGCCGGCAATTCGAAGAACCAACTTAGTATCAGCTAGGCAATGTCTCGTGGAAGACATGACATGCAGTGGCATCGCTGTAACCGTTGCCGGTGACTTGTGACCGGAACGCGTCCAGGTGTTGGTAGGGATCAGTGGTTTTGGTATATCACTCCATCTTAAGCGCTTTGGTGTCATTGGGGCGAGTCTCGCTGAGGATGTGCCACATGCATGGCTCGAGGCACTAATTGATTGGGCGCCACGTAATCCTGCTCTCGATCAACTCTATCCTAGTATGTAGACGAGCAATAGTTTTGAATCATTTGTAGTAGGGGTGCGGTGTTGACGTCCATGGTAGGATGCTGGGGAGGTGGGTCAACAACACTCTACTTGGGTTAGTGCCAGTGGAGGTGGCAAGCCCTACATACATTACAGATTTAAGTCGACATGTATATGGATTATGTGGAATTTGCCTGGTTCACCCCTGGGGTCTGTGCTTCCAACATCGTGGTGGCTCTTCCCGGAAGGGTGGGGCCAACATGTTCATCACCCTAGCTAGCTAGAGCGTCGTTTTGCTCTTGTCTCTGCATATGAGTGCGGCATATGAGTGCGTGTGCGAGCACAGCATTCTCAGCCTTCGGCTCTTGACATCTCTGCTATGCAACTAAGGTTGATTCATGATCGACACAATTCTACTCTGGGAAGGCGTTGATGTCGGCGCGCATGATGGAGACTATAGTAGCAAGGTCTAGAGCCCTGGGATCTGAAGTCAGTTACTCTTATAGTTGAGGTGCCCAGAGAATTGAAAGTGAGAGTACGTGCTACATCCTAGCCTCAAGCCACCAGGGTGTCGTATATATGATCAGGCATGGTATTGATGAGACGTGGGTTGATGCTCGGTTCCCACAGACGGCGCTATATGTTTCAGTCTATATCCAGATGATAGAGATATTAGAAGCACGAGTGAGTCAAGGGACTCATATGGAGGATTATCCCACTACCTACGAAGAAAAATACACAAGGCATCAGGGAGAAGACCGAACGTGTCGATCTAAGTCACTCTGATGCCAATGTAAGTATCCTTGTATTTGATTTGATAGAGTAACACTATATAAGAGTACTTTGCTACCAACTTACCTTTAATGAAGGTAGTTGGGCCCCTTAAATAGGCATAAATAAGAATCCCCTACTTCATTTTCGATGGAGGAGAGATGTCTTCCCTAGTTGGTAATGTCCTAGGCTGAGACGTCTCTCCAGGCAGCATGGACACCGTCACTTATGCCTAGGTCTAATGGCAGACCTTGATAATCATGCTTATGGTCTTGATACTAGCTTAGGTACCCGACCTGGGATGGCGGATGATGTGGTTGTTGTTAGCTCATGTGCCCATCCATGCCTTAATATGTTGTTGGTATGTACACCTAATGTCCTTAATTTCCAACCTGAGTCGTGGCCTGCTAACCTGCGAGGTACCCAGGTGGTAAATCACTGAACCATGATCCGATGACCTTAGTGTTGGAATTAATTCTACATGCATAACTAAAAACTATTACTAGGCTTTGAGCTATTTAACATTCAATCACTGTAGTTCCAAAAATATCATTTTAGTCACTTGGAACACACTATTACAAGGTTCTCTTCTTGAAAAAATGTGGAAGCTAAATATGCCTCCTAAGATTAATTTTTTTTGCTTGGAACCTGATTAGAGGTAGACTCAAAACTCGAGATAGAATTTCTATTTATAATCCTGGGAAAAAATCATGAATAGTACCCGAAGTAAGGCCCACTACGAATTTCAGTACATAAATTTCTGAAACATAAACTTTGGTACATCAAATATGAAGCCCGACCCAATATACGTACACGCCGTCAATGACTCCGTCAGACGTCGTGCCATTACGCACATAATGAAGGGCAAAATTGGTTTTTTAGTTTGAAAACCCTTATCCCTTCGACTTGGTCAGCTGATCCATTACGCCGTTTCTCTCTCTCTTTTATCCCTTTGACAGCCACACACACACAGCAGTCCCTCTCCTCTCAAACCCTACCTCACGCGCACACACACAGAGCTCCACCGCAGCTCCTCCGCCATGGGACGCGTCCGCACCAAGACCGTGAAGAAGTCCTCCTGGCAGGTGATCGAGCGGTACTACTCGCGCATGACCCTCGACTTCCACACCAACAAGAAGGTCCTGGAGGATCTGCAAAAATCCCGTCGAAGCGCCTCCGCAACAAGATCGCCGGATTCTTGACCCATCTCATGAAGCTCATCCAGAAGGGCCCCGTCCGCGTCATCTCCCTCAAGCTCCAGGAGGAGGAGCGCGAGCGCCGCATGGACTTTGTCCCCGACGAGTCCGCCATGAAGACCGACGAGATCGCCGTCGACAAGGTGACCCTCGACATGCTCACTGCCCTCGGCATGGCGGATATTCCCGGAGTCAAGAAGGTGGATCCCTCTGATCTCCAGACTGCGCCGATCGGGTACGGCCCCAGGAGGTACTAGGAAATGGTGGCCGGTTACCGGTTTTTCGCCGCCGCAACGGTTTTGATGTTATAATAGTACATTGGGTTTTTTTTTGGATTAGGAACCATGTCTAATTTGCTATGCTTTTTTTTGAGTTTGTTGTGAACTAGTGCTTTGTCCTTTATGGGAATTTCTGTTCTGGATTAAGAATTTAAAGCATGTCTCTTTATTTAGATTTGCTGCATAAGTTGTTTTGATATCGTGGTTAATTGGTTCAAATGTTGTTTCTGTGTTAATTTGGTTGATATTTTGGCTGATTGAACGAACCATTGCTATTCAACTATCTATTTCATCATTTCCTAGGCTGAACCAGTGAATGAGACATCATCAGCAAGTGCTGGAGGGTCAAGGAAGAGGTACAAGTTGCCTGCAAGGAGAATTAAGCCAAGAAAGTCACCCAGACTTGCTGCTGCATCTGTTCAACCTCAAAAACCGAAACTGCAGAGGGCTTTGTGGAAACCCTGAATTCTGTGTTTTAGGAACCAAGCTTGGTAGTTATGGCAAGAAACACCACCTGTTAATGTGGCATTTGTTTTCTTTTGTTATAGGACAAATGCCATAAGCTTTTGTGTAACAGGTAGTTTTTGGAAAATCTGTAGTAGGGGGCAGTATGAACAATTGCTTTCCATTATTTGGAATTTCTATGTCATGCACAGTTGAACCATTAATTAAGTAATTTCATTCCTATCATTGCCATTTTTTTTTTCATTTTCACCACTACTAATAGTCCATTTTTAAACAAGAGTATGGTTAGTTGTAGACTTTATCAGAATTATGGCGGGAAAAATATATGCAAGGAGTGTAGGTTGTAGGTTGGAGGGAAAAGGCCGTACAGACCATTTTACCCCTTCAAATACGGCCATCTAGCACTAAACTAACGGCGTCATTGACGTCGTGTATGCTAACTGGTCAGTTTTTAAACCTCATGTACCAAAGTTTATGTTTTGGAAATTTATGTACTGAAATTCGTAGTGGTCCATAGTTCAGGTCCACTTACCAAATTTTTCCCATTTGAAAATTAAGTGACCAAAGTGTCGAATGAGTCATAGTTGATTGATCATTTGTTATATTGTCTCAAATTTTATTTTATGTTGGTTCATTTGGAATGTTAGAAGTAGATTAATTTTTCAACAACTAGTTCATTCCCCTACAAAAATCTTCTTTGGGGTTGCTATGCTGGAAACTAGTTACTGTTAAATTAATTTTAAATCTTTTATTCCTAAGATTTCTAAATACCTTCATATTAAATGGCAGCCTCCAGATACTAATTTTATTAAACTAAACTTTAATGGTTCTGTGAGAAATAGCGTTGCTTCTATTGGTTTTGTAATAAAAAAATAGGGATGGGAACTCCCTTTTGGATGCTTCGAAAGACGCTTGGTTCCACCAGTGTTATCGGGGCTCAAGCTAGTGTTTTGAGTGATGGTCTTCAAGTTGCTCTTCATTACAATTATACTAAGAAGACTCTAAGATCCTTACTGATTGTATCAATGGTAAATGTGATGTTTTTTTGGAGAATTCAACCTCTTTTAGTAGACACTCTAAGTCCTTATCATACCAATTTTCTTTGATCTTCTTCAAATATGTTTATTAGGAAGTCAATTTTGTTACTATTATTTAAAACTTCTTTGTGTCATACTCGTAATATTCTTTGTATCCCCCAGCATTCCATTTCAATTAGGTGATCGAGATGAGGCTGTGTTTATGAGTTTGTTATGTAGTTTTTGTTTTGAGAAGTTTTAAATACACACCTCTAATCAGTTAATACACACCTCTAATCAGTTAATACACACTCCTTACTCAATACACATACAATTTAATTTCTCATTCTAACATTTTACAAAATATACAACCCAAATGACCTAAAATATCCTTAAACTTAAAAATCATGCAATACACTATTATTTAACATTTGATTAGTATATATAATTGACCATATTAATTACTTGTGTTAGTTATTGGGAAATCCATAAGGATTCATTATTGTTCCCTTCAAAGTTCAAATGGATGCTTAGAAATAGGTTTTGTATTATTTGAGTTCTCATCCACCAAACACCCTATTGATCAAGTATAAAATTTTGAGTCGAACATTCAATCAAAACTGTATCAATAGTTTCTCCACAATGGTGGAACCACGAAGTTATCATTGGATGGTCAAACATATTAACAATTACAAAGTTTTATACATGTGATGTTTTATATTAGATAAGAAATTGTCTAATCATCACTTTTAGATAAAAAATAAAACTTAAAAGTGGGAGTAAAGCGATATGTTTTAAAAACATTTAACGCTATTGATTTCGAAATTCTAAATTACAAGGTATCTCACCCCATTTAATTACAATTCATTTAAGAAAAATGTAAATTAGATGGTTTCTAACTTTATTCTTGTTTTAAATGAGGATGCCATGTATAGAAATTCATTGTGTTTATAATTATAGAATAATATAAGGAACATATGATTATTATTATTATCATAATTTTTCTTTTAATACATAAATGTCTAACATAAATGTCTATTTTGGTCATTTAACCTACCTATAAAATCTGATTTGAAATATAAAATAATAGGGATGTGTATTAAGTAGTTTGGGGTGTGTATTTAAAATTTCTCTTTTTAAAGAATTCTCACATCGAAAAAAAATTGCAAATTGTTGCTGCAATGTTGCCACTGTTGCATGTGATGTTTTTAATAGTTGCAAGATGCAAATTGTTCCGTTAATGGAACAATTTTGTAATTGTTATTTGATATCATGCCTTCCTGTTTTTGTGCATGAATTGCCATATCATTCTACTTAGCTTAATAAGATGGTTACATTTGAATTAGTTTTGGATGATGGGGACTTTAGAAACCAACTAAAGCACAAGCTTAACTTGGAACTTTTGGGTAGGGATTAATTGGATGTTGAAAAGGATGTCAAAATATTTTATGTTAAGCAGTTGGCTGGCCAATTTATTCACTGTGCTGCTCTTATACATTTGTGCAGACATTGTAATAGGTTTGGCCTGCTATGTATGCTCCCTGAAAAAAAATCTGTTTTTTGTGTGCGCGTGCGTGTGGGTGTCTTTGTGTGTGTGTGTGGATTCATATGTTGAAATGACATCATAATAGCTCCAGATTGTGTTAGAACAAGGACAAACTTGAATATGATGCCTCAGTAATTCGTTGCGTTTTGAGGTTTATTAATCAAGTCTTAATTATAGGTAATTGTTTTGTAATGCTTAATTAGTAGAGATTTGTTTACTGATGCATAATCAAGATCAGAGCATTTGCATATGTTGGTGATGAGAGAATGATATTTTACAATAAATAGGACTACAAATATGACTTGAAGTGATACTGTATATAATTGTCAAGGTTGTGGTATGCAACACAATATGTGAGACAATAAGTAATTGGGCCACCAAGGCTCACTGTTGTGAAATTTCGAGTTTTTTAAGGACGTAGAGTTTTGATAACCAGGATCTTTTGTTTTCTAAGAAAATCTTATTATTGTGATTCCAGGTAAAATTCATAGATTTGGCACTACAAAGCTAATTTTAGAATGAAATGAAATGAAAAACTAAATTAGTTGCAATGAGGAATTCAACTAAGTTTCTGTTGAGTATATTTCATGGATATGTTAAATTGGTTATTGGAGATTATTTAGTCAATTCTCAGGTCAGGTGTGACAAGCACGGTAGTTCTTATTCATCAGAACTAAAATCTTTAAACAAGATTTTTCTGTTGGCTTACCATTCAGTAACCATGCATTTTTCCCCTTTAGTGTTACTGGGGGTTTTATTTACTTGGGAGTTGACAATTTTATTCATCATTTAGGCTTTTAACGATTTTCATTGAGCTTACCTTTTGACTAAGGATAGTAAAGTATTTTCTTACCTTCGCCGATGTGCCGTTGCAGGTTCTGGATGCAGAAGTTAGCAAAAGACATTTGTTGCTGTGCTATCTTTTGTAGTTCTTGAGAAGTTTGATTCTGTTTTCCAGACGTGGTGGTGGATTCGTGTTGACTGTTAGGTCTGGCAATTTAGCTTAGTTTCTGTTCGAGGTATGTCTTGTGGTCCATTTTTCTTAATAAAGAATTTTCCTGTTCATTTGCTGAAAGATGGGAGTAATTCCAATTGTACAATTCATAGTTAGTGAATCATGCATTAAGGGTTGTTTTGATCCATATGTTTTGAATCCTTTTTGCATTTCAGGCCTGTCAATCATCTTTTGCTTCACACCCTTATGTGATGAGCTTAATTATATACATCTCATCTGTTTTTTTCCTTCAACTTGTGGAACCAGGTTCTGCTCATTAGCCCCTTTCCAAAACTCTTAACACCGATCGAGACTCTGCGAAACACGTACATTCTTTACTCTTAACACCAAAACTCTGCCAAAATCTCCACCTGCTGCGAAACATTTACATTCTTTACTCTTAACACCAAAACTCTGCCAAAATCTCCACCTGTACTTACTTGAGCTTCGCCGGTACAAGAAACTGAATCAATTTGTTTGGCCTCATGCATACCGAGGCAAGTGTTTGAAAGATAATCTCTGAAAAATCGTACTACCCGGGATAAGGGATCTAATCAAGATCCGATGGTAATGAGAACCATGCTAGAGCTTACCGGATACAAGAGAGCTGTGCAAGTTATTGATGCTCAGCCACAAGCTTGAGAACGAATGTCGCCCACATGCTTCCTGGAAGAAACTCTAGCAGAACTAGCTCCTAGAGAGAGCAGGATTTTTTTGTTTTTGTTTATCACGTCAATAACTCATATGCAATAACTAGTTTTCCGTAAGTTCGACTAATGATATCTCACTTACAAAGGGGTGACTTATGCCAGTAGAGAAGTTTTAAATACACACATCTAATCACTTAATACACACTCCATTCTTAATACACTATCAATTTAATTTCTCGTTCTAATATTTTACTAAATACACAACTCAAAGTACCTAAAATATCTTTAATCTCAAAAATCATGAAATATCCTATTATTTGACTATATTAAGGCTCTACTATTTAATATGATTAGTATATTCTAGTATATTAATTAATGTTTTAATTTGTAAATGACCATATTGATTACTTGTGTTAGTTATTGAGAAATCCATAAAGATTTATTATTGTTCACTTTAAATAGATGCATATAAATATGTTTTGTATTATTTGAGTTCTCATCCACCAAACACCATGTTGATCAAGTATAAAATTATGAGCTGAACATTTAACCAAAAACTATATCAGTAGTTTCTTCACAATGGCGGAACTACAAAGTTGTCATTAAAGGGGCCAAACAAATTAACAATTACAAAGTTCTTTCACCTGTGATGTTTTATATTAGAAAATAAATGGATTAATTATATCTCTTAGAAAAGAAAAAAAAGGAAATTAACTAAAAAATGGGATCCGCTTTTAAAAACATTTAATGTCATTGATTTTGAAATTCTAAATATTATGGTTTCTAACCTCATTTAATTATAATTTATATAAGGAAAAATTAAATTAGGAGGCCATGTATAGAAATTTGTTGTGTTTATCTAACAATTTATACATAAATAGTTTAATATAAGGAAAATATGACTATTTTTTATTTATTCCTCTAATGCATAGATGTCTGTTTTGGTCATTTAACCTACCTACAAAATCTAATTTGAAATATAAAATAATAGGGATGTGTATTAAGTGATTAGGAGTGTGTATTTAAAATTTCTCATGCGAGTATACCAAATGATATTACAGAAAAAAAATAATTCTAATCTAAAGTTACTAATTAATTAATAATTGATATATATTTTTTTTAGATTTTATTTTCTAGTGAGAACTTATAGATTGAAGCGTAGTTACAAAAATGACTCACCTTTAAAATATATAACAAAAATAGTCACAAGATTTGCATAGAAACTAGAAAGTTACCAAAACGAAGACCTTTCATAAATTGATTTGCATTTTCTCACCATTTTATACCTTAGGTAGATGGTTTGTTTATGGTATATCACTGTATCAATATAACAAGTACATAAATTTGATCTAGAGGTAGACTGGATCTATGTATTAGTAGGCTGGTTTGTGACTACTCTACTTTTGTATCGACTAATCTACCATTGTATCGAACTAAGTCTATTTGATGTATCGATACATAATATAAATGCAGTGTGAACTAGATTAAAAAATTAAGCATTTTGAAAACCAATAACGAGAAACGAACCAAAAAAAATATGGAAGAGGGATTGCTCCAAATTGGGGTAAGGGTGGGGCCTTCAACATTGAGAGTACTTAGCAAAAGTTGGTTTAGTGGAAGCATACTAGGCTGCAAGTGGGGCGGACGCTGCATGGCTTCTCCAGGTAATATGAGGTCTATGGTTCCAAACACAACTTGTGAAAAACATCCCTTAGGAGGGGCCATACTCAAGTTGCTCCCGGTCCGGAGTGATAGCTCACTCGGCCACCATTTTTTTATAAAAAAGAAAAAAAAAAAAAGACAACTAATCAAATATCGTTATTATATGGAAGAGGGATTCCATATACATATCAAAGAAATTGAAGAGAGGAAAGACTCCAATAGTGAGAGAGGATGGAAGAAAAGAATGAAGTTCTACTTTCATCAAGGTACCGATACATCAATTTTTTTTTGGGGTCAAATTAACAACTCATATAGTCATATGCAGTAACTAGTTTATTGTGAGTCAAACTCATGACCCTCCTACTTATAAAAGAGAGAGTATGCGACTAGACCAAATGGTACCGATCGATACATCAAATTGACCTGTAGAATAATTCTAAACTAATTTTGTAATGTATGAACTCAGACGAGTTATTGACCTAATTTACTTAAGAGTTAAATACTGTTTACTCTCTATACTTATAGGGTTTCATCGTTTTAGTCTTGATGTTCGAATTTCACCTAAAAACTCCTCGAACTCTCAATTTCCTCCCAATTAGTCCCTGTCATCAAGCTCCATCCAAATTGTCCGTTAAATTGCTGACGTGACATCTATTTCACATCAAAATATCTATTTTACCCTCATCACTAATTTTTTTTTTTTTTTTTAAATCTCTCTGTTTTTTTTTTTTTCCTTTTTTCTTTTTACCCCTGTTCTTCCACCACGTCGAGATGGAAATAGAGCAGCTACTAAGCATGGGCTTCCCCACCGACCTCACCGTCGAATCCCTCACCACCATCGGAGGCAACTCCGCTCTCAAACCCACCGATTGGATTCTCAACCACAATTCCTCCACCACCACCTCCACTGCCACCGCCACCTCTTAACCCAAACTCGATCGCTTCTTCCTCTCCCAATCCACAAATTTACAATCCCAAGACAAACAAAAACCAGAAGAACAACAGTCGATCGACTCCACCCCAACCTCCCAACTCCCCAAGCGCCGCAAACTTCTCGTCCCGGAAACCCCGCCGCCCACTACCTCTGATAAACCCGCGACCGCCGCAGCCCATGACCAGCCCTTGTCGGAGTGCATGCGGCCCAGGACCCTAAACGACGTCGTTGGTCAAGACTTTCTCTTGCTCTTCTCTGATCTCCTCTCTCTCTAATTCGACCTCATTACTCTTTGATTCGACCTCTTAAAGCTCAACACCAAAACCAACAACATCCACATCGCAGTACTCGACCCACTTTCTTAACCAAATCCCACAACCCAGATTCTGTACTAGATGTTTGGCCGAGACAGCGTTGAGGATGACGATGACAATCACAACCAGAGCGGAGATTTCTCCAAGTCGAGATCGGGATCGGGCTGGACCGATTCGTGAAGGTAAGAATCTGAGGAGTTGTAAAGATTTGGACTTTGTTGGATTTGATCAATTTGGTTTAGGTTGAGGTTGGTATTGATAGGGATTTGATTTGGTTTAGGGGAAGGCAAGAATCTGAGGATGGTTTGGTTTGGATTTTTGCTGATTTCATAATCATCGGTGATGAGGGTGGTGAAGCATCCAACATCTTCGAGCTCCATAAGGTGATGGCGAGCAAGTCCAGATTCTCCTCCTCCTTTAGTTGAATAAAGAAGATGGAGAGAGAGCTGGGTTTGTTTTTGGAAGAAGAAGACAGAGAGGGGGAAGAGAGAGTTGGAAGAAGAAGGGGTCAAAAGAAAAAAGAAAAAAGAAAAAAGAAAAAAAAAGAGAAAAAAAAACTGAAAAAAAAAACCGTGAGGGTAAAATAGACATTTTGGTGTGAAATTGATGTCACGTTAGCAATTTAACGGATAATTTGGACGGAGATTGACAGCAGGGACTAATTGGGAGGAAATGAGTTTGAGGAGCTTTTAGGTGAAATTCGAATGTCAGAGACTGAAATGATGAAACTTTATAAGGTATAGGGAGTAAACAGTATTTAACTCTTTACTTAATATAGCGGTATGTTATAAATAAAAAAAAGAAAAGAAAAGGGCATATAAGGTAAATTTGTTCAAAAATCAGACATCATCCTCATTTAAGAAAAAACAAATTATAAGAAAAGAAATTGAACTAATAAAAGCTTTACTTCCCGTCTAGATTAGAGCCGGTTGTCACTCTCCAATTCCTGTTTCACTCTTCAAAGAAATCTCAAAGGGTCGTCTTCATCACCCATCGGATACTAAAAGGTGAGAGCCCTATTTCATTATCTGCTATTAAAAACCCCTAAATCGATTCATGCCACTCGTTTAGCTGCAGATGCCAAATTACATTCAAGGTCTTTCGTATGTGAAATTTGATCTTAGACTTCTGTATATGGTTACTGTTTTCTTTCGGGCTAATCTAAAGGCTGAAAATGTTGTTTTTGGTTGAATCAAAAGTTAAATTCATAAGTAGACTGGGTTGCTTTGTTGTGTTTGCTGGCCTTTCCAATTCCATATTCAAATTAAACAAAGTAAGAACCATGACATGTTGTTTGTTGGAACACGTTTGTTTGATTCAAGTTTACTGCTTGCATGGTGAACTGGCAAAAAAAAAAAAATCCGAAGAGAAAGCTTCAAGCATTGTTAAACTGGGATCATTATTTATTGGACAGGGCCCTAAAGTCTCAGACGGCCTTGTCTTTGAGTCGTTTCCTCAATGCTCACACTTCCTGAAAAATGAAGCGCAAGAAATGGTCAGAGCTCGAAGAACAGACCCTTCTCAAGAATTATTCTGAGCTTCTCAACTCTGGAGCTCTAGCCAAGCTCAAAACCCGTGAGAAAAAAATTCAAGCCTATAGCGGAACATGTGAACTCAGTGCACAATCTTGGCGACCCTGTAACCTTCCCTTTCAAATGGTCCTGGCGCGATGTGTCAATCAAGGTCCAAAACATGCGCCACCAGTACCTGGGAGTCAAGCAGAAGTTCTGGGTCTCCAAGGACGAGTTCAACTGGAAGGATGGCGAAAATGACTGGGAGAATTTCTTGAAGTACAAGGAAGTGTTTGGTGATGTGGATCTTGATGGTAAGGGCAAGAGGTCGTGTGAAAATGGCAACTTTGATGTTTTTGGTGATTGTGGGGACTTAGGGTTTGGTATTGATTGTGAGGATTTAGAGGAAGAAGAAGAACATTTGGAAGAAGAAGAAGAAGATGGTACTGGTGGTGATGACGATAATCGTGGCGAGGAATTGGGTAAAACTGAAGTCGGTGAGTTTAGGGGTGAAAGGGAAATTGGGGACATGGGAATGGCTCAAAAAAGGAAATTGAGTGAGGTTGCATTGCATAGGAGGTTGGGGTTGATGATTGCTCAGGTGTTGGACTTGCAGAATATGGCTGTGAAGAGGAAGAGGGGAGGAGAGAGAGGGAGTGTAGGAGAGAGAAATGTGAGGCTGAGAGAGAGGAAAGGAGGAAAGAAGTTGAGTTTAGGAGAGAGAAGAGGAGGAATGAGCAGGAGGACTTGTTAGAAGATAGAGAATTGGAGTTGCAAGAGAGAGGGGTCATGTGGACTAGAAGGGAGTTTGAGAAACAGTTGAGGTTACAGGGGGAGTTTGATGAGGAGCGTCAGAGGAGGATGAGGATGAGGATGGAGGAGAGGAGGGAGGAGGAGGAGGAGTTGGAGTGGCGGGAGAGGATGATAGGTTTGCAAATTCAGCATGAGAAGCAAATGATGCAAATGCAGATTCTTGGGGTCATGGCTAGATTTGTCTGTCAATTTTTTGGGTCAATGACTGATTGCCTTGGAGGTGGCTTAGGGACTCTGCCACCTCAAATTTTGCAGAATTTGCAGCATCCGGGCGGACTGGGTGATAGTGGGAAGCTGGATTTCAATTCGCCTTCTGAGTTCCTCTAGACTGTAATTCAAACGCTTTGCAACACAGTATATATACTTTAATTTTGGATCTAGTGAATTTTAGGCAGTTGACTTTTTCTTGTAGTCAATATGTTTGTACTATGATGATTGAGCGCAATAACTTTTCAAAGCTATACTAGCAGTGACAACTCTCAAGTCTGGAATGATGGATAAGTGTTTCTCGTGTCAATCAGAATATCAAATTTCTACAACTTTTAAAGAAGTTATTTCTATTTGGACATTTTTGTTTTGTTATTTTATTGTGTTTCTGTACGATGTTAGTTTGGCTTGAACTATGCTTAGCTAATGCATTGTGCGTTCATAGACTTTTGTTCTAGAAGGAATCAATTCTCCTTCTGAGTGACAATCGCTTATACTGTTTCATCCATTTAGTTAACCATATAATGTAATTTCTGTACTACCCAATAAAGAGAAGGTGTTTTTATTTGTTACTTACACTCTGTGCATGGTTATTTGAAATGTTATGGTATCCAATGTTATTATGGCACTAAAGTGCTGTTATGCAATAATTTTGGATGCTTATTCTGGATGGGGTTTGATATTAAGAAATGTTTCCAGTCAGGGATATAAAAGTATTTCACATGATAGAAATCATTCAGATGTTGAAGTATTACCAATGGCAGTAATGTTTCTGACTAATTATCCTTGTACATTCAATTCTCATTCTACAATTTGTGCTATATAATATACTTTTCTTTTAAATGTATTTTCAGCCTTTTGTCCTAGCATCTTCATTGGTTTCTCATCATTCAGTACTGAGGATCACACAACCCTTTGGTAAGTCAATTGTCTTTCTCTTTATTTCATTTATCTTTTGATTATCTGTTCCAGCTCACGTAGTTTCCTGCCTGGAATTCCCTGCCATAAAAGTTGTTTTCCTGTTTGTTACGGGATATAGAATTTGAGTATTGCATGATTTAAAGCTTGCTTTTATCTTTGAATATTCTTTTCTCTTTGTTTTTCAATTTTATTTTTGTTGTAATAATATTGATGTTAGGGTTATATTTATCTTATTTTTCAAAGTATGGTTGCTTACTGTATTAGTTACCTGGGCTTCTAAACTTTGTTAAGATGGTCTTAATAGCTTTAAGGGTTTGTCATTGACTTTCACAACTGATTACTTAAGAAAGTTATGCTACATCTGTTTGACCTCCCTGTCACGATCTACTAAAGTGGAAGTAGCTTGGACGTTGGGTTCTGGTTCTAGCTTGGTTTGGGAAAGTTTAATAATGGCCAGCACTTTTAGGATTTCTTCTTAATGCAGGATAGGAAGGTTCTATATTATTTGGATTCTATTAGGATTGTTTTATTCTAGTTTTTCTGAATTATCTTAGCCTCTTTTATAGAGGGTCTTGTGATCTTTGCAGTTCAGATTTGAAGATTGTTATAATTAAATTTTTTGCTTCGCTCCAGGTTTGTGTGATGCAACATAACCTAGGTGTGATGCGTAGAACCCGACTGGTGTTATGTTAGATAACCTAGGTTTGCTCATCGTTGTTTCCCATGATCTTTTTTGACTGAATTTTGAA
>JANPXK010000122.1:0-26601 GCA_024704745.1 Rosa lucieae
TGTGTGCTAGGATTTGGGAGTAGAAGATGGCGCTGTAGGATGGTGATTTTCAACGTGTTCAGAGCCTCTATATATATAGAATACAAAGCCCAAGTTTCCTTTTCCAATTCTGCTTTGAAAGCCTCCCTAGTTGCTTGAGGATTACTCTACTTGGTGCATAATTAAATGATTTTCAAGCCTTAATAATCTTCCCAAAATCTTGAGGAATCATTTTAGGACTCTCCTTCATATTTTCAACAGCAATAACCTTCCAAAAATGCCCTGGAAATCCGTCCAAAGAAAAATTCTGCCAAACTATCCTGTTTTGACTAGGATTCAATTTCTGACTCTGAAGCTTCCTTCTTGGACAAGGAACGACTTCGTCTTGACAAGTTTCTGGATGGTTCTTGACTACCTCGTGCTCTATGATATCATATATTCTAGATTGATCAACAAACTTCTGGAAAAACTCCAATAAAATAGCCGGAAAAGATCTCCCAAAAAGCTTCGTGAAAAGCTGACAGTTTCTGCCTTATCGGGAAGCATACTTCGACTTTGATTTCCTACTGTCTCGTTGATGATTATGACCTGTTCTTTAGCTGTAGTTGAATTATAACATCTTGTCTTCAAGGATAGCTGGCTATTTCTGCAAAGATGCATCTGGAAGGGTGCAAGAATTGCTCTTCAAAACCGTTCCCAGAAAGCTGATTCTGAAACTGCAGTTTTCTGCTTTGCAGCAACTGTTTTGCACAATGAATTCCGTGGACTTCCCTTGTAATTTCTGGCCAAAAGGTTGATCAAACGTGGTCTTCTGCATAAGTACTTCATGATCTATGGCTCCATTGCGCCCTTTAAGCTCTTATTTCTCTTGAATCACTTCACGAACTACCCAAAAAGAAAACAAAGTTAAAACTGACTTTTTCAAGGAATTAACTAAGAAAAGTGTAAGGGATTTCACACTATATTCGTCGCATTTATGCTCCTATGAGGCTATTACTAGAATTAGCTAGATGTCAAACTCATCTAGAAAAATTACCTGCTATAATCCACCAATTAGAAAGATTGGAAAACAAACTGGATTATATCAAGGATCTTCCAAAAACGGAAGAAGAAAAACTAACGAGTGTTAGTAGAAAAATCAAAGAACAGCAAAAAACGCTGGATTCTATACTGAAGGACAAGAAAATACCTACAGTAAAAAAGAAAACTAATGGATTCAAACCATTAGAGAAACCAGACACAAATCGTGTTCCAAACATGATTTTTCTGGAACCATCTACTAGCCAGACTAGTATCCGGTATGAAAACCCGGAAAAAAGAGATATCAATATGTTAAGCATCTTTGGAAAAAAGAAAGGAGTACAACTCCTAAATGCTGAAGAGTTCGAATTCAACGAAATCGAACAGGAGGTAAAAAACTCCTCCATTCCAAAATTAGATTTTAAACAAATCTACAAGAGGGGAAAGTTTGATTTAATGGATAGCCATTATTTTAAACTACTGGAAATTATAACCCCCGCTACAGCAGGTGGAGAGACTGATCTTCTATTGATCACTCCTGCAGAAGTTGCCAGAGCTCAAGCAAAAAAATATCAATTTATGCATATTGGAGCAGTCCAAGTAGGCATAAATCTGCTTGCTCGTGAAGGCACAAACTGTTCAGTTCTATGTGTCTTACAAGACAATAGACTAACAGAATTTCAAGCTAGTCTGTTTGGAACTCTTGAAGCATCCCTATGCGACCAAATAGCATATTTCAACTGCTTCCCAAACTTCACTACCAGCTTGAAGGATGCAGCTCACTGTCTATGACTGAGAGTCAACACAAATGGCATATCAATGAAAGAAGATATGCAAGAACTTGCAATAGTATATAGAATATACTATAAATTGATGAGTACCACAGTAGCCCCCAAGACAAGGATAAAAAATATCCCAGGTCTTACTACTGGATTCCTCACC
The DNA here is from genome assembly GCA_024704745.1 of Rosa lucieae. Taxonomy (NCBI): domain Eukaryota; kingdom Viridiplantae; phylum Streptophyta; class Magnoliopsida; order Rosales; family Rosaceae; genus Rosa; species Rosa lucieae. Next base: position 1,942 of record JANPXK010000122.1, read on the forward strand.
AATCAGAAGAACCATTCACAACAAATTCATAAAGTTACTTGGAATGAAATGACTTTTCCTCTCGAATGGAAATTATCCGGTCCAAAAAAGTTACCAGAAAGAGCAAAAGCAAAAATCTACGAGAGTAGAAAGACTGGAGAAATTAGTCTCAATTTTGACAATCACAGAAAAAGTGATGTCTGTCCTTAAAACTTGAGGATAAACAAAATTCTTCTGAGAAGAAGCTACAGCGCTAGAGAAGCTAGTGTCAGTGGTACAAAACCCACTATTGAAGAACCAATCTCTGAAGAAGAATCGGAGGCTGATCTGAACAGACCAGTCAATATGCTCAAAGCTGAGAGGCTCTATGATCTTTATAAAAAAGCTGAGAATTGCTAAAATCCTGATCGATTAGAAAAACTAATTGAAGAAATGAAAGAGTTCAAATTCAGAAAGATGAGAAAAGTTTTTCCTTATCAAGATGTCGAAATGGAAGAAGGAGAAAGCTCCAGAACTTTTATTAGCATAGAAAAAAGGGAAACAAAACTCCCATTTCAGAAAGCCCCCACGGGTAAAAAAGGGGAAAGAAATTCCCAAAGATTTGTCCCAGATGACAATATGCCCAGAGTTCCTATCACGAACTATGGCATCTGGCTAAATCTAGACAAGAGTATAGACAAAAGAAAAACCATTGACCAATGGCTTCTGCACTTACCCTTGGCAAATTTGAAGTACCAGATTTGCAGGTGTACTATGAAACTATCCTTACTGGAGTAGCAAAAAAGTACTATCTGTCTTTCAAAGAAACTGCCAGAGGAAGAGACTGGCTTGAAGAAATCAAAACTTCAAAGTCTCCGTATGATTTTACAGTACCCCTGTACGATCAGTTCTGTGGAGATCTTTCAAATATGAGTGAAAAAGCCAAAGAAACGGCAAAATCGAATATCTATGCTCTCAAAATCTGTGACATGAGATATTTCGAAGAATACTTGAATGAACTTCAAGAATATTACTGTATAATTGGTGAACTAGAGAATACTGATCTAGTTAATCTGTTGCACAGAAAACTCCCCGAACCATGGAGAACAGCTGTGAGAGAAAGCATAGCTGAAAAACCAATTGAAAGATTTTCAGTTGGAGGAATTGCAGACAGAATCCAGCAATTACTGAAGGAGCAATACAAAGCCAATCTTAGAGCTAAGATGGCCAGGAAACAACTCAAACGAGTTGAAAATTTCTGCTATGGAATATTGGATATGCCCACAAACTGGGGATGTCATGAATCCAAATTCCACAGAAAAAAGAAAGAAAAATATTACTCTAAAAAATTCAAAAAGAGTAATCAGAAAAAGGATTGGAAATTCAAGAGAAGTTCCAATTACAAAAAACAGCAAGATGAAGATCCAAAAAATAAATTCTTCAAGAAAAAGAAGAATACTAATACTCATAAGCATAAACAACCAAGCAAAAAAGCTTGCAGATGTTGGTTATGTAAAGCTGAAGGGCACTATGCCAATGAATGCCCGGAAAAGAGTAAAAGATCTACTAAAGCTCTCTTTGAAGAATATGAGCAAATAGTAGAAGTTGCAAACATAAAAGGCTACGAAATAGCCTATTCTGATGAAGAAGACGACAGGTAAGTTTACTCTGCCTGGTTTGAAGAAGAAGAGTCATCAGATGAGTCTGACATAGATTCTGAAGTAAAATACTTCGAATCCAGACAAATGAATGTTCTAAGAATAAAAAACTGGGAAGAAAGTAAGACAAAATCATTAATGTCTTCCTATCAGGTGAATCCTGGTACATTCGTTTGTGACTACTGCCTATGTCAAGAAAAGAATGGTCTCCCTATGTTTTGTGAAGAGTCTAAGAAGACTTATCACAAAGAATGCTTCATAGCTGAAGCAAGAAGAAAAACCAAGAATGGCCTTGTCAGCCAGTTGGTTGAACAAGAATATGAAGAATATTTCGCTGAGCAAAAGGCGAAAGAAGTAGAAACTTTGTTCCAAGAAGTTATGAAACCATCTTCCTCAGAAGTAAAGGAAGAAATCATCGGTGAAGAAAAAATCGATGAAGAAATTGAACTGGTTGAAACACCAGAAATTGTTCCAAAAGAAGAATGTAAACCATTCATTCCAAAGGAACAAGCTCAAGAAAATGAGCTTCATCAATCGAAAGTAGTCTCTACAAGTAGATACAGCAACTACATAGAGATTGGACTAAAATTCCCTGATCACAAAAAATATCATCTACATGCCTTTGTAGATAACGGATCGGGATTTACTGTTGCAAAAATATTTGCAATTCCAGATGAACTCTGGAAAGAAGATAAGAAAAAATCTGCTACTGGTGTTACATATGATGGAAGCCATCTCACCATGAAAAAAGTAGCAAAAAATGTTCATATCACCATTGGTGGAGGAACATTTATCATCCAGAATATTTGGCAATCTGAAGGCCAAGGATCAGATTTCTTGTTGGGAAATGATTTTATTCTCCAACAACGATTCATTCAAGATGAAGAAGCAATAGGCTTCAGAAAAGGAGAACGAGTGTTCTGGGCAGACCGACTTACACAAGCAAAAAGTGTAGTAGCTCCTGGTTTCACTACTCAATATCAGAGATCACAACAGAATAATGGTGATCTTACCTACAAACCCAAATTTGAGCCTATACTCCAAATCAAGCAACGAGAAGAATTACTTGTTGAAGAATCTTATGAAGAAGAAGAGGAAGAAACTAGTGAAGATGAGGAAGCTAGTTTCATCCATGAACATAACCTCAAGCACTTTCAGAATAAGCTTGAGTCTCAGAAAATTCCCACTCTTGAAAAAATCAAGAAACTACTCGAACAGAATATCGATGTAGATCCTCAGAAGTATTGGGAAAAAGACCCAGTGGTCTGTGAATTAAGATTGCATGACATGAATGCCATCTATCATGTCAAAGACATTCCTCAGTACAAAGAGGAAGATAAAAAAGAATTCAGAAAAGATATTAAAGATCTCCTGAATAAGAGATTAATTCAACCTTCCACTATCCCTCATCATGCTCCAGCATTCTACGTGAGAAGTCATGCAGAAAATCTACGAGGAAAAGCTAGAATGGTGATTGACTACAGAGATGTCAATAAGAAGACTGTCAAAGACGGTTATCAAATTGCTCAAGTAAGAGTATTGATCAACCAGCTTAGAGGAGCCAAAGTCTTTTCGAAATTCGATGCAAAGTCGGCTTTCTGGCAAGTCAAGATGCATCCTAAGAGTGTTCCTCTCACTGCATTTGGAACACCACAAGGTCATTACGAATGGTTAGTAATGCCTTTTGGTTTAAAGCAAGCTCTCTCAATCTTCCAGAGAAAGATGGACAACATCTTCAAGCATGTAGCGGAGTTCTGTGTCGTCTACATAGATGACATCCTGGTTTTCTCCAAAAACAGATAAGAACACATGAAACATCTCCATGAGGTAGTAAAGCTGATAGTTCAGCATGGAATCATCCTAGGTGAAAAGAAAATCTTTTTTATCCTCGACGAAGTTGATTTCCTAGGAATAAACATCCTTGAGAAGATCTGAAAGTTTCCAGATAAAATTCCTGATGCTAAGAGTCTAGAGAGATTCCTTGGTGTCATCAATTACGGGAGAGATTTCATTCCTAAAATCTCAGGGTTAACAACAATGTTATCTCCTAAGACAAGTTCCAAAAGAAAATGGAACTTCACAGAAGATGATGAAAAAATAGTGAGCAGATAAAAAGTCTCTGCAAAAACCTCCCTCCTCTGCAACAACTAGAAGAGAATGATGAAATTATCCTCCAAACAGATGCGAGTGATAATTATTGGTCCGGAATGGTTCTAGCAAAAAAGCCTGGAACTACATTGAAAAGATCTGCAAATATGTAGTGGCAAGTCCAGCCCTCAGAACTGATTATCCCACAGGAGAAAAAGAAATTTTGGTGTCAACAAAACAATTTTAATTCTCCAGCTTTTCTTAGAAAACCTTTTATTGTTCGCACCGATTGTGCTAGAAGAGTAAAGAATTTCAAAAATTTTAAACTTGACAAAGCTGCTGATAAAGGAAGATTAGACAACTGGCAATTATTCTTAACCAATGATTATAATGTTGAATTATTATTGCAGGAAACAAGAATTATCTTCCAGACGCACTGACTAGAGAAATGGCAATGTTCAGTCAAAGAGATGACGACGAAGGTCGTAATCCCAGAAGCAGAAGAACTGGGAAAGAACATGAACCTGAAGAGGATCCTAAAGAAAAAATCCTCAAAAGGTTTCTGCTAAGTCCAAAAGGACTAGCCACAACTGATCAATCCCAGGGTAAAGGATTGGCTAGCCCGTCTCAAACGGTAGACGGTAAAGGCTCATCAAGACAGTTGATGGCTGCTGCTTTGCCAAAAAGCAGACCAACTCCAACTGGAGTTATAAATATTTTTAATTATGAATTAAGAACTTTTGATACTCCTGTGTTCAGAACTGGCAGGAGATTAGCTTACCACCAGAAGGCAATCCTGGACAATCTCTTATTTGCCTTTCAAGAAAGAAGCAGTGGTCTAATGTTCCCAGCTCTCTTTGCATTAGCTGAAGAACTCTACGAAAATGGTAGACCACAGTTTGAAGAAATCCATACACAGCAGAGTGCTATCAGAAAAGAAAAAATTCACTTCCTCGAAAGTCTAGAAAGTTCTAGGGTCCCGGTCATGGCACTCAATGAATCAGACTGGCATGAATTCCATAGTCTGATAGGAAGGCATAATTCAGAAGACCTAGTTCCTCCAACTCTCTTTATTATTTCAGGACCTTATGTTGGAAGATACTCAGTCAATGTTCAGAGTGAACATCCTCAAGAACACAAGCTCTGGCTTGTTGAAAATGGTTTTGTCCATAATCTGTGGACTAAAACGAATGATGATCTAAAGGGTTTGCCACCTATTATTGTCAACACAGTCAAAAACATTAGAAAAAATGACTGTATGATTCATTTGAAGTTCCGATCTACTCCTCCAGAATGGAGCCAGAAGGCAAACGGTGAGGTTGAATATATTCCTCCATATCATTATGTGAGAATTATTCAAAGAAAATATCTTCAACCAGCCTGTGTAGGGTACAATGGCTAACCAAACTCAAGCATTCCTTGGATGAAGGCCATGGCTCTAGAATACATCAAGAAGATCATCTCTAAAGATATCAGTAATACCTTCCTGGTAGCAGGAGAAAAAATTATTATCACTACCTACGATCATCCTGACGTAGTCAGCAGTGACCTATTCCTATCTCTCACTAGAAAAGAGATAGATTCGACAATGGCATGCATGCACTGGGTAGAAAAGCTTGAAACTGACAACCACTATGTATGTTGATACAGATGTCGAAGATAATGCTACTACTGTTCGAATGGCCCAAGCAGACAATAACTCATTTGTCTTTGGCCACAATTCAGAAACAGACGAGAATATGTAGCAGCACAGGTGAAAATCACGGGTGAAAAGAAAAAGCACCAAGACAAGGGGCAAGTGTTTTCTTTTTCAAAAGATACTTTTGCTTTTCAAAAAGAAGAAAGTGAAAAACATTTCACCCAACCACTTCTGCTTTTCCCTGTCCGACCTCCACCAGCAGGAGCACTCAGAAAAGCAGAGTTCATGGAGTTGTACTGTACATTTTTGTATTTTGAATTCTAGTTTGAGTTCCGCTCCCTTATAAGGAGCTTTAGCTTCCCTTAGAAGGCATTCGAAGTTCGTTCTAAAAATTCCATATCAGTTCTAGATTCAGAAAATTCTCTGAGAAAACCAGAATAGCAGGGTGCTCTTCCCTTACTATCGTAGTTTGAAGTGTGCTTTCATTACAACAAGTAAGTAACTGTAATCATTCTTATAGATAGCTAAACAGCTTCTTAGCTGTTTACCTGAGAATGAGGCTCTGAATTTCTGTAATCATGTTTAATAAATAAGTTCTATATGAAGCCCAATATGCAGTCTGAAAATATTGTTTTAAGTTTTGAATACTGCAATTTATCTGTTTACGAGTTTCAAGCTAAGATTGATGATCCAAAAAGCCCAGAACAACACTGATTCCGCCTCAAAAGTAACCGCTTAGACAGGAAGTCGTTCGGTGAAAAATAGCATGTTGAAGGCTAGGACCATGCTTTAGGATTTTTTATTGCAAGCTTGATAACCTAGGACAACAGATAAAGGTAGATAAAAGGTTGAAAAGAAAAAGAAAAATGGGAGAAAAGACACGTGTAAGACATTTAGGGAACATCCAAAAAGCAGTGCTAAACTGCTAACCACACCTGGTCAGTCAAGTACTATCCAAATCAAAATAGGCAGCTCAAGGTAACGAGGTACTTGAAGCGCATGTGAAACAAACAAACAAATCACCGACACCATAAAATAAAATATTGAGAGGGAAGAGATTAACAGATTAATTAGCACTGTTTAACTGACTACTGTAGTATTGTACGTCTTGCTCAAGAAAAGAAAGGGAATACGTCCATGCGTTCGTCATTACACACTAACCATAGAATGATTTTGATTTGAGAGCAAAAGCAGAGGCTGCAGAGCCATGTGGGTTTTCGGTGTGTACTATTGATTATTTAATAAACTAAGTAATATGTTTAATCATGTGAAGCATAGGCCAAATTTCTTAGTTGATGACTTGATGCCATTAATAGACATGATGCTCCTGTCATGAGTTGGTTGCGTGCTCTCCCTCTCTATGTCAGCCAATTTAGGTGTCAGTTGTTGTAATTTTATTTGTATTTCAGGAGAGAAAAAAAAAAAAAACTAGTAACACGTTTATTTTTTGTTTAATCTTTTTTTGTGACAAGCGTGGCCTAAAATGCCCAAACAAAACAACAAAAAGAGCTAAATGTTAGAGCAGGCGCTCCTCCTTGCTCTAGAAACTGCAGAAATTTACTATATACTAAATCTCAGTGCACTGTTCCTGACTGTTCCTAAGGGACGGAAAGGACGGCTAAGTCCTCACTTTACCTTTTTTTACGGCTCGGCCATTGGCGTCTGAAGAGACCGTTCTGCCCTCCTTTGAGATTTTATCGTTCACACCGATCGTCCTTATCTTATTCTCTCTTCTAGAGCCGTCTAAACTAAATTCAGAGAGTGGGTTGCTTCTTATCTTTTCTAGAGCCTTCTGATCTAAATTGCGAGAGTGTGATCTGGATTTCTATAATCAGTGGATTGCTTCTTTTGTCTACAATCGTGTAAGGAGGATTGAGAGGGTGAGTTTTTGTTTTTTTTTTTTTTTTTTCCTGTGTTTGATGCCGATTTTTCGGTTTTGATTTGTGAACTTGGATTTGGTTTGGCTATAGAAAAAAGGGAGAAGAATAGCGATTGGTTTTGGTTGTGAAGAAAAGGGAGAAGAAGAGCGATTGGTCTGCGTTGTTCGGATATTATTCAGAGATCGAAGGTTTGCAAATTTTTCTTCCTGAGTTTTTCTTTGGCTTGATTAGGGCATGTGGAAATTTTCTTTTGGTTCCTGGTTAGATTAACTTTTGTGTTATATGCAATAGAAGGGACTGTGGTGCTCTGATTTGTGGCTTTGGTGGGTTTGGCGAGAGTGAAGATCGCAGGTTTGGACATTTTCTTCTACTTTTGTTTTTGTTAGTTGTGTTTTTAGTTGTTGTTGGTTTTGAATTGTTATGGGTTTTTACGTTTTAGGGCTTCTGTTTGTCTACGGATTGGGGATTTAGGTGATTGAATGGAAAAGTTTCAAGCTTTGTTCCTGATGTTTGGTAATTTGAATATTTTCATTGGATGGTGACTCGCTTGATTTCGTAGAATTACTTTGTCGTGTTCAATCAGATTAGTTGGTATTGATTTATTGAATTTGGTTGATTTGTAGATGTAGATTAGCTTTATGATTGTCAATTTGTGATTTTCAAAATGTTATTATAGTAGCCACTTTGCTTTTGATTTTTTGCTTTTGATTTGTGAACTTGAATTTGGTTTTTTTTTTTTTTGTGTTTACCGCCTTTTCTGATTTGGGTTTTCTGATTGGCTTGAACTTCTTAACATAAAAAAAATAGATTACGAGTGTTTTTTGGTAGTGCTAAGTAATATAGGCCACATGGATTTATTTTTATATGTAATGCTGTATCCAATGCAATAGTCAATGATAATGCGGGAATTAAATAAGCAAAGAAAGTTGGTTATGAATCAAAGTGGTTTGAGTTTTTGAGATTTTGATCTGTGCTATTAATGCTAATATGTTATCTGATTGCTAAAATGTCATTTACAATTGAATGATTGTGTTTATAGTAATGTACAGTGATTGATTTTTAGCACGTTTGTATTTTCATGACTTGATCATTGAGTAAAGAAGTATGTATCATAGGATACAAGTAATGTGTAATGATGTTTGAGAAAAATATGTACTGGTGATATTGCCCGTTCTCTCAATTTAATTTTTAAGACTTTTATTTTGTTTTTTTTTTTCCTCCTTTTATTCAGACCTTTGGCTGCACAATATTTTACACGCATTATTGTTCATAGAATTTTATATAGGTTTCTGGGTTTTCTTATAATGATCAAATTAACAGTGTTCAGATACTTCCATGTTCTGTGTGAGAGATTCTTTCTTTTCTTTTCTACAGTGTACATCCTAGAACGCTTTTTGGTTTCTTGCCAAGTGTTTTCAGAGTATATGGATCATTTTCATGGTTTCTTTTCGATTAGAATCACACGACTGGTTTTTTAATAAATTCCAGAATTATTTGATTAGTCATTGGTGATCATATAGTAATAACAGTATGAAATGTATAGTGGTAGGGAAGCTTTTTACTGAGCATCAAATTATGTGTCTAATTTACAAATCAGAAACATGTATGCAGACAGTGATTGCTGTTTTGTTTGTAAGATTGGAAAACGTAATATAGAGCGGTCGCTAGAAGTTCTTACTGAGTGTATTTTGGTTGCTTATTATGATTGAAAGAATAAGAGTTAAAAAAAGGATATTTCCAGAATAGTAATATACTGATATTTATTAGATTTATTTTGACTTCATTACTTTGTAATGTTTAGAGAAGTGTGATAATTATTTTGTCTCTCTTCTGCAGATTCTATGCAAAAAAGTTTGAGGGTGATTTTCTTGCTGCTGTTCGTTTGTCTGTTATTTAGTGCTATCTCAATCTATTATTTTGATTCAGGTATTTAGTCTAAAATTTTATTAGATGATTGTTATATTGAATTTCTTATTTGCATGATTGTACTAATATTGAATTGTCTAATTGTTATCATTTCATTTTGTAGATTCTGCGAACAGTGTGCAGTTGAATTTTTCAAGTGGTTTGAACTCAGGTATCCATTGTAAAAAAACCTGTGAATGCTACTAATCCTCTAAAGTGATTGTTGGAGGTAGAAATAAGTTTTTTTTTTTTTTTGCCCCCTTCTTACCGACCTGAAAATAGATATAGAAGTGATCATTCTGGTATTTGTTTTTGACAATAGCATGTCTTTTTCATTGATGAACTGGGTTTCGATATAGCGTAATGATGCAGTTTAAATTTTTTTGACTGGAGGTGTTAAAAAGTTCTTCTTGATACATGAAACATGCACTAGAATCTGTAGCAGTTCTAAAAACTGCAGTTGGTAACTAAGTTTTTTATCTCAGTATGTATCCTTACTTTGTTTATTATTTGGAATGATTCTGTTGCCTCAATGCCGAGTCAGTTTTGTATGTAAAAGCGCATTAACAGCTGAAAATTTTAACTTCATTTGCTAACCAAATTTTTGATTTCAGTATGTATCCTTAAATTTTGTTTATGATTTGGAATGATTGTGTTGCCTCAATAATGAGTGAGTTTTGTGTTTTCAAGTAAAACTATGTAAAAAAGCTCATTAACAGCTGATAATTTTTTTGAATACAGTGATGTCGACAAAGACTGCAAAAAGAAAGCTAAGGAGAATTTCTCAAGACAATAATGAAGATGGTCAAGATAATCAGACAGAAACACAAAGAATGTTTAATGATGAGAGTTTTGCTACTGTTTCAAATATGGACGCACATTGTCAGAGAAAATCACGAAGGTTGAAAAAAGGTAAGCATGTATTATTAGCTTTACTGTGTTTCTCTGAATCAGTAATTTTCACAACATGTGTTTTCTGTTTACAAATTCAAAATAGCTCACATTATTGAAATTTTGATCACAGCATGTCAACCGATGATGATGGAAGAGAACCAAATTCTGCACAACAGTGATGAAGATCGAAATACATGTGATCATCGTGATAAGCAAATTAGAAGTGATCAACAACATCGTGGTGCGATTGTAAATCAGATGTTCTTTGCTGATCAAAACACAGATACTAATAGTACAACTGCTATGGGTAATTCTCATAATATTAATAGTTCTGAAGATTAGTAGTTTTTTGCAATTTTTGAAATCAAGAATGTAATTGTGTTTTCATGATAATGGTGTATATTTTTTATGAATTAACAATATGATTGATTTTGAATAACAGGTGAATCTTCGCATTCAATCGGTCAAGCAATATATCAAAGAACTTTACAAGGTAATCTTTGAGAAATTTAATTGATTAGCTTTCATCAACTATTAATTACATAAATTGTTTGACAAATAAAAAAAAATTGTGATGGCAGGATTGATTGTGAACTATGAAGATTCTGGAGACAATATTTATAAATGCACTTATTGCGATGCATATTTTTGGTTCGAAGAAGCTCTAAAACAATCATCTACAAATGCAGAAATTATATATACAAATTGTTGTAAAAAAGGACAAGTCAGACTTCCAAAGCCTAGACCAACTCCCAATTTTCTTACAACATTATTAGACGACAAAGTTTTTAAAGAGAATATTAGAGTTTATAATTCAATGTTTTGTTTTACATCGATGGGAGCAGCAATTGATCATAAAATAAATGCTGGATTTGGTCCTTATATATTTAAAATTAGTGGGCAAGTACACCATTTAATGGGTTCTATGTTACCTTCTGAAGGTGAATCTCCTAAATATGCTCAATTATATGTATATGATACAAAAAATGAAATTTTAAATCGTATTAATGCTATTGACCCTACTCATGTTAATCAAAATATCAAATTAGATATTGTTGAGGGACTTATTAAAATGTTTGATGAAGTCAATGAATTAGTAAAACAATATCGCACAATGAGAGATAAATTTGAAAGTCATTCCTTATCTTCATTTAATATGAGTATACTTAATTGTGAATCTATCGATGGTAAACAATATGAAAAACCAACAAGCGAAGAAATTGGTGGTTTAATTGTTGGTGATATTGGAGAATATAATTCAAATAAAGACATAATTATTGAATCAAATAATGGGTGCTTACAGCGAGTTTCTAAAATACATCCAAAATATATGTCATTACAATATCCAATTCTTTTTCCATATGGTGAAGATGGATATAAACCAGATTTACGAATGGAACGAATTGGAGCGAATCGTGAACAAAAGAGAGAGAGAATGTCAATGCGAAGTTACATTGCATATCAAATTCAAGATAGAAATTATGAATCAAATACTTTATTACAAGGTGGACGATTGTTTCAACAATTTTTAGTCGATTCATATGCAACTGTCGAAGAAAATCGTTTAGATTGGATTAGAAAAAATCAAAAAAATTTTAGAAGTGAAATTTATAAAGATATGTATAATGCATCTATAGCTGGAATCAATAAAGGTCATAACTTAGGACAGAAAATTATTTTACCGAGCTCTCATACTGGAAGTCCTAGAGATATGATCATAATTATCAAGATGCTATGGCAATTTGTAGACAATACGGTAATCCTGATTTATTCATTACTTTTACTTGCAATGTTAAGTGGATAGAAATATCAAGATATTTAGAAAAAATACTAAATGTAAAGTTGGAGATAGACCTGATATAATTTCAAGAATTTTTAAAATAAAATTACAAAATATGATTACTTATATCAAATCTGGAGAACCTTTTGGACAGATTGAAGCAGATGTTTGCACGATAGAATTTCAAAAAAGAGGACTTCCTCACGCTCATATGTTATTTTGGTTAAAAAAAAATTATAAATGTTATACAGCGGCTGACATAGATTCTATTATTTCAGCAGAATTACCAGACAAAAATATTAATCCAGAACTTTTTGAAATTGTTAGTCAATTTATGATTCATGGACCTTGCGGACAAATAAATTCAAAATCTCCTTGCATGCGAGATGGAAAATGTTCTAAATTTTTTCCAAAACCATATAATGCAAATACTATATTTGAGGCAAATTCACCTCCAATTTATAGACGTCGTGAAGATCATACCAAATTTGTGATAAAAAATGGTATGCATATTGGTAATAATTTTGTTGTACCTTATAATCCAATTTTATTATTAAAATATAATGCTCACATTAATGTTGAGTCATGCTCTCAATCTATGTTAATTAAATATTTATTTAAATATATTAATAAAGGACCAGATCGAGCTCGAGTTTTATTACATGAAGATTTGAATGATGAAATTCAAACTTATCTTAATTGTCGTTATTTAACTCCTCACGAATCTGTATGGAGATTATTTGAATATCCAATTCATCATCGACATCCTGCTGTTCAACATTTACAAATTCATATGCCTTCAGAACAAAATATTTTTTAATGAATCTCAATCTCTTGAATCAATAATTAGACATAAGAGTACAGAAGATACTATGCTTACTGCATGGTTTAAAGCAAATGAAAATTATCCAGAAGCACGTCAATTAACTTATGTAGAATTTCCAACTAAATTCGTTTGGCATAATGACAAAAAATATTGGGCACCAAGAAAACAATACCAAACAATTGGTCGAATAAGAAATGTACCTCCTACAGCAGGAGAATTATATTATATGAGGTTGTTACTAAATGTTCAGAAAGGTTGCTGCAATTTTGATTCAATAAAAACAATTAATGGTGTTGAACATTCTTCTTATCAAGAAGCATGCCGATCTTTAGGTTTTGGGTGATGATAAAGAATGGATTGAAGCATTAACAAGTTCCTCCTATGTAGCAACAGCTTCTGAAATACGGCAACTTTTTGTTACAATAATTTTATTTTGTGACGTTGCAAATCCTCAAATGCTATTAGATTTACATTGGTCAAATATGTGTGATGATATCATATATAAAGCTAGAAATGAAATTGGAAATCCGAATCTAACATTGTCTGACTCAGAATTAAAAAATCGACTACTATTTGAATTAGAACAGATATTCAATTTATCGTCAAGTTCTCTAAAAGATCATCAATTACCAATGCCTGATACAAATAACATGCTACAATTAGACAACAAATTATTAAGAGAAGAACTAGATTATAATTGTTTTGAATTAAAACACCAGCATTCAAATTTGGTTACTAAATAAATACATGTCAAAAATTGTTTATGATGAAGTCATTAAAGCAATTGAAGAAAAAACATGTAATACTTTTTTTATGGTCATGGAGGAACTGGCAAAACTTTTTTATGGCATACAATAATAAGTAAATTAAGATCTGAGGGAAAAATTGTTTTAGCTGTTGCTTCATCTGGAATTGCATCGATTACTTCCAAATGGTAGAACTGCTCACTCTAGATTTAAAATACCTCTTACAATAAATAATTTATCAATATGTCCAATAAAAAAAGGTACTCATCTTGCAAAATTAATTGAGAAAACAGAATTAATTATTTGGGATGAAGCTCCAATGTGTCACAAATATTGTTTTGAATCATTAGATAAATGTTTACGTGATATTTTATCAAATGAAAATAATATGCAAGTTGAAAAACCATTTGGCGGTAAACCCATTTTATTAGGAGGAGATTTTAGACAAATTTTACCCGTTATAGCAGGAGGAACTAAAGAGCAAGTAATTGAAGCTTCATTAAATCATTCCTACCTTTGGCAATCATTCAAAATATTTCAGTTAACAGAAAATATGAGACTATCAAAAGAAAATTTAAGTGATGAAGATAAAAAAAATATTTCAACTTTTGCACATTGGTTATTACAAATCGGAGAAGGTAAAATACGTTCGGTCGATTATGAACATGATAAGGATACATCTTGGGTTGAAATTCCAAATGATTACTTATTCATAGTTATACAAATCCAATAGAGGCAATTTTTTTGGCAACTTATTCAAATTTTAACATTAACTACAATAAATTTGATTATTTAAAAGAACGTGCAATAGTGACACCTCGAAATGCTGTTGTCCATGAAATAAATATTACGCTATAAACTTATTACCAGGTAATACAACAACTTATTTAAGTTCAGACACTATTTCATCAAATTCTAAAAGTAATGAAAATATTGATCTTTTGTATCCAATTGAATTTTTGAATAAACTTGAATTTACTGGATTACCATCGCATAAGTTAACTTTAAAAATTGGAATGCCAATCATGTTATTAAGAAATTTAAATCAAGTTTCTGGATTATGCAATGGTACAAGATTAATCATTACAAATTTATTTGATCGATTAATAGAAGCCAAGATATTGACAGGAAATAATACCGGTCAAAAATTTTTTATACCTAGAATTATTCTTACAACAACTGAAAATAAGTGGCCATTTATTTTTAAAAGACGTCAATTTCCAATTAGACCATGTTATGCTATGACAATTAACAAAAGCCAAGGTCAATCACTAAATCAAGTCGGTATATATTTGCCTGAACCTATTTTTACTCATGGACAATTATATGTTGCGCTTTCAAGAGTTACATCAATAAATGGTTTAAAAATTTTAATAAATAATAACAACAATATACCAAACAAATATACAAAAAATATAGTTTACAAAGACGTTTTGCAAAATTTATAAATTCAAAGATATATTGCATTATATATTCATATAATTATGAATAACTTTTTCACTTGAAAATACAAATAATGAATATTTTATAGACTTTATTACCATTGTTTTTTATCTTTTTCTATGAAATAATATTTGAAAAATAGAACAATTATGTATCCACATACATTTACAATCTCTTTCATATTCAACTGTGATCCCAAAATTGTCACAATCAATGGAGAACCCAGATTTCAAGCTAGACGAAACCACTTTCAGTCATGTTTGCAGTTTGTTCCCCATTGAGTTTCAATTTGAAAAGTCTTCAAATCAACATAAAAAACCAAATTCAAAATACACCAGGATATACTGCCAAACAGTTCGAATGCAGACAAAAGGAAGGTTTGTGATGGTTCCAGATTTCACACAGTGTTTCAAAGGGATTAACTTTACGATTACGATTTTATCCTGATACCTTCAATAATAAGAAACATCTCCACTACTATTTCGTTTCGAGAAGCCTCCGTTCTCTATCTTTTCTCTTCACCGACATCAGAACTTCCCATCAAGATCAACACCAATCAAAGCTCGGTAAGATTTTAACTTGATGTAATCAGTATATTAGAATAAGTATTGATCTTTTACTGAAGTAGTTTGCATTCTTTACTTTGCTAATCTGTACTTTTCATTTTCAACAGCTCCCATATTCTGATTCGGTTGATAATCTGAGAAAAGAAAATCAGATTAAAAACAAATATAACAGGTCTAATCTCTAAAGAAACTATCTTGCTTAATTTTTTTTTATTTTTTACCTACCTTTTCATTCTGGTAGAGTTTACATGACACTGGTGATTGGGCGAACCAGAAGAGGATGAATTAACTTTGGATATCACCTAAATTAAACTTATGTTTTGTTGAATTAGTATTCTTGCTTCTCTGTTTAAATGGATTTTCTTTTTGTTTTACTTGGTATGTTTATCTTCAGTTTTTTTTTTCCACCATTCCAGCAGCTATCTTCTTTGCATTTCATATGATTATTATTATAAACACAATATATAATGCTCAAGGATTTGTTTGCAGCCGACTAATAATTCAATAAACTGATTGAATTAGTTACAAGTTGATTGTCAAAAAAGCTAGAGTAAAAGCATTGCTAAAGGATAAACAAGCTGCACTTGAAACATTTGGAACTTATGTTGAGGTAGGTGGGAAACAATATTCTATTACTCATTTTGGTTGCTTTGTTCATAGTTCTTTGTCATTGTACTTCAAACACTCAATACATGGTTTTGGTTTTTTTTTACAAAGTCATTGACTGGAGATTCAAGGGACAAGCCATTTCTAAGGAGAGATCTGACAGGCGTTTCCACAGTAATAGAAAATTTTATTATATGCCTTTCTCAATTATTTTTCTCTTTCTAGAAAAATAGGTCCAATGGTGGCTGGAATTCTAACTTGCTTGCTTCTGTCATGTGACTATTCAATTCTCTACGCTATAATGCTGTTTATTTCTATTTCTTAATCATTCTTTATTCTGTTAATTATGTTTGAAGTAATAACACATTTCTGAATTAAGACTCATGCTCAACACTTTCACCTCTGGAATACTTTGCCTACCAAATACAGATCAAAACACTCTGAAAATCAGGTGCGGTGTTAGTGCTAGGTTCACCTTCAATATTAGTACTCTCATCTTTTTCTTCAAGTGACAGAGAACAAAGTCCCTCTAAACAGTAAACAATATTAGGCTACATTAGTCAACAATCAAAACCAAAAAGGGATTAGTTGGTTAGGATTACCTTTTAATTTGATTAGGATTTGCATTTTATCAGTGTTAGTTTCAATTATATTCGATTTGTGTTCTTGACTTGCTGAGTTCTATTTTTTTTTTTTTTTGGCATTTTTTGTATGTGGCTGAGTTATTATATATACATAAAAAGTTAGATATCACCAGATATTTGAGGGATTGGGAATATAAGCAAACTTACTTCTCTGCTGCGTTTCCTTCTGCTTTACCATGTGGGATGGTGTGTACATGAATTAATGACGATATTATTTTGTAGTAGAAGACGATCATCTTACTATTATGAGACCCCTGTTTTGTTATACCAACGATATTTATTTTATTTTTATTTTATTTGAAAATGAAAGAGAATACATGTTAAGCAACTCTTGATAGTATAGTGGTTTATTTGATACACAAAACTACTTGGCCTTAATGATGCTCTTAATTGTTGCAGGTCAATACTATTAGGATAATTTCTCTTTGAAAACTAAAGACTGTTCCAGTAGTTACTGAAAGTCCAGCTGATCAACTATTTAAGTTAGGACGAAAGAGGCGAATGCGAAAAAGTCTTGGGACTAATTTTCTGCTGCTGTTCCTTTGTTTTCTGCTCAGTGTTATCTGTGTTTTGTATTGTTATTCAGGTATAAACTATAAACTTCTATTAAGAGTATTTCTGTCTTCAGTTTATAGCATGTATAACTATGGTAACATCAAATTCTTTGTTACTGTTGTTTGATTTTGCAGCTTTTGGGAACAGTTTGCAGTTAGATTCTTTGACTATTTTGGATTCAGGTATAAATTTTGAAAAAGTGTAGATCATCTATATTTTTATTACAGTAAAAGTTGTAACCTAAATTTGTGTATTTGTGGTTAACAAAGTTTTTAATGTGTAGGTATTTGTACTTTGTCTGTTCAGTTTTGATTTGGAGTTTCATTATTTTTTTTCTATGTTTAATGATCAAGTCAGCTAGATTAGAATTTTGATTTTTAAAATTTTTGTCTCTTTATCTGCTTTGATGTGTATAGTTAAAATTTTCGAAGTTACTTTTGATTTGTTTTTTTTTATCTTATTTTAAGTGCCAATTTTACATGTATAGTTGATAAATGCTGCATTTGAAATACAGTCATGGCATCAGATATTCCGAAAAGAAAAGTAAAAAGATCTTTGCAAGCTAATTGTGTAGAAAATAATGATCATCAAGAAGAACATCAGATCAAATCAAGGAGGTGGAATCAAGGTGAACATCTATTATCAGGTTTAGCATGTTGGTCTAGAAAAATGCTTTTAGGAAGATTTGGTTTGCCTATGCAGATTGAAAGTCAATAATATTCTTGAAATTTTGTTTATAGTATGTCAACCGATAATAGTAGAAGGGTCAAGAGTGCACAAACCAGCAATAAAAATCTGAACATATTGGAACATCGTGATAAACGAATTAGAAGGAATCAATTCAATCCAACTGTCATTCTCGACCAAGCTTTGTTTGCTCATGGAAGTTCAAATGCAGATACTACAAGTATAATCGGTAGGTATTTATATAATATTCAAAGCATTCAAAAATGTAAATATGATAGTTATTTCTTACTTTAAATTCTTATATGTAGGAGTGTCACGGCATTTAGCAAGCAGTAATTCTACTCAACTTGCAGAAATTGATGAAATGAGAGGTGCATTTTGATACTGTGAAGATGAAATTTAGAAAATGTTCTGTTCAGATCCTGCTTTCATTGAATCAAAGTATATGGATTTTATATTCTTCATTCATCTGTTTTCTCGAAACAAATTTTAGTTTTCTTATTGTAAAATTACATGCATTATGATTTATGAGGAAGTAAGACTCTTAATTTTGTTTACCTTTTATTACTATGTAAAATCTCTCATATTCAAAGTTCTGCTGCGTTTTTTTCATGAAGGAATGGATCATCAGATTAAATCAAGAAGGTCAAAAAGGTGGAAACAAGGTTAGTATATGTCATCAATCTTGGCACGTTGGTTTCAATGAATATTCAAAGTAATTAACATTATTTATATTGTGTTTACAGTCTCTCACCTTATAATTACTATGCCTGTAATTCCGCCTTCCTCTTCATATTTGATATGAGATACTTATATGTTCGTTTTTAGGCCATTCACTAGACTGCACAACGGAAATCTGTTTCAGAATTTAAAAGCAAACTACTAATACAACTCAAAGAGGTAATTATGATTAAATTTAGTTACTAGCTTTGTTTACCCTACCAAGTCTGCGATAAATTCTTTTTCTAACAATAATCTCTTTGTCAAAGGACAGCTCATCTGAGGTTCCCATCTGATCCCTGGATGGCATCGCTGAATTAGCTAATGATTTGATTCGAGAAATGCTCTGTGAAGGTCCTTCTAAAAGGCTCACCGCTCACCAGGTTTTAGGTAGTTTAAGTAACGATTGCAGTAACAGAGTTTGCTCAAATAAACACATTCCTTGAGAATCTGAGATCATTCTAGCTAGCATCTGTAAATATGATACGATTTAAAGTTGAATGTTTGTAGTATGAGCTTTGATATGAATTTTTTTTAAGGGTATCAGACCATATCCCAGTACACTTCCAAGTTGGAATACAAGTCTTCTTTCATTTGTTTCTTTCGTCACCTTGATGCAGAAGCTAGAGCCTGAAATTTGAATACCAAACTACGACTTATTGGAAGAATACCTCAAAACAAATGACCACTTTCCGATTACTCATAAAAAAAACCCCGCAGCAAAGCGCGGGTTCATTTACTAGATGCAAACTATGTTATTATCTTATTGGTTCATATTTCGAAAAATCTTTTGCTTACATACAGTATTGCTAATATAGGTTAAATATTCTTGCTGAGCTGCTGTGTTTTGGGGATCGAGAGTTCTATAAAGATTGCTGAAATGCAAAAATAGTTGAGGAGGTAAAACCACCTTCTTATCGGCACTTGCCAGAAAACTAGACAAATCCCTAAGGTGAGTATTTGAAAACATACATGTACAAAAGCTCAACAGCAATAAAATGAAGGTTGACAAATGTCATAAAATATGAAGACTTTTGTTTACCTCAGGTTACAGGGGAGATTCCATACAATGATTACAAGCTAGATCAGTTTGTTCCTCAAAAAACTGCAGCGTACATAAGCCAACACAACCTTCATGTACCTGAGATGATTGTAAGAGAAACAATCGAGTTTTCAGCCCGCTGTCAACGTATTGGAAGCAGAGCTGGTACACTCCTCATCTCCTTTGAATTTTTTTTTTCAGGTTAGTTCTTCATTTCCATCATTGACAGTGAAGTCAGATTTGCTCATGCAAATATAATACTAGAGGTTAGCAGGAGAGAAAAGGAAGCAGGAATTGTTCCTGATCCAGATATTGACACCTACATGAAGGTAACCATAAAATTGAACGGTATTGCCTTTGATAAATTTATAATGCTGTTAGAAATAGAGATTAACATATACAATGCTGGCAGACAATCCCAGTTGAAGGACAAAAGAAAAACCTCCAAACTCACTGTTTTGAAGGTAAATTCTTCTACTAGATATTGATATTCATATAGATATTTAAGCCCTGACTATTCATATAGATTTCTCTCTGCTTTTCCTTTATCCCAATTGTACGTATCGTTATGTTTTTTGTCTGTATCAGTTGATCTTCTGTGGTTTTTCACTATTAATCCTAAGCTGTTACGATATGCAGTGAACACCAGATGTGGCACGTCTCAACACCAGATGAACCAACTGAGAGAATTTAATGTTTTTTTCTCATGTCCAACCATTTTTGTAACCAGTATCAAAAGCAACTTGAGTTAGAATGTTGATTTTGGAAAATCGTCAATAGCCAAGCTTAGTCTGTTTGGAACTTTGATTTTTGAAACATGTAAATATATGAATCTGGTTAGAACACCAGATTTTGAGATACGTAAACATATATTGTTCGATAAAAAATGTACACAGCATCACACGAGATGTCTACCTAGACTCCGAGTTAACCTATATGGCAGTTTGTCAGTTCAGTTTATCTTCACCCTCACGTTTCAGGCTTTGGAAGGCGAAAAGCTTGCAATGGAAAAACAGATTAGGGCATTGAAGGGAGGAATTGATGAAATTAGGAACAAAGAATCAAGTCATACTCCCGCAGCAACGCGCGGGCAACTGTTGCTAGTGTCATCAACATAAGCCAGAGCAGCATGAGTTGCATGTTTATTTTCACTAGCATTATTGGATGGAAAAGGTGGGTAGGATGGGGTCTAAAAAGGAAAAGGGGAGAGCACAGATTTCAAAAGAGCGGAATTGGAAATCTCAAAATCAACACTCATGTAAGCTGAATTGAAGGATGAAAGCAATTTTGTCGTTTTGCTTTTAAAAAATCCTAGTACGCGCTCCCTCTCTTGGTGCGAGTTTTTGCTTTCAACTAGTTCAGATTAACGAGAAGTTAGCAATTTGAAATAGAAATATGCTCAGATCTGATCTGTCATATGCTTTGACGTTTTGCTATGGTGGTGGTTTGACTAGTTGGCAAGGCTGTGTGCTTACTTTCAAAATGAGGGGTGATTTTTTTGCAAACGATGTCGGTGGCTTTGGGGGTTCCTGAATAACATGGTGGGTGGTGATTGCTACTTTGGGAGCAGGGGACGATGGGTGTTGGTGGTGTCTGATGCGGGTAACAGGACCCGCTCCGGATTTCATCTTGAAATCCAAAGTGGCCATGCGTGGCCCACATTAGAAGAAATTCTACTAAAAATTTGGCGGAACTCCCTCTAAACGTGGACTACCCAAAAACCTCTGGAGCCACCCTGCTCCCTATATCACAACATCTCCCATTTCACAAATAATTCTGAACTTAAGAATATTAATCTCATAGGTTATCAGAGCAATCTAATGTACAGGCGTACAAAAGAATAAAATACAAGATAAATGACCAATATACTTTATAATGCGGAAGCTATGACAGCTATGCCTCAACCCCATGTACGCTCGACCTCAAGCTAAATTGGCCTGCAAACTCGGCATTTAAACCGAAGGGCCCAGGAGAAAACATTTAAAATCCGTTAGAGTGAGTGGAAGAAAAATATGTAATTTTGAACGAATAAGTAAAACTTAATGCTTTCCCAAGTTATTATCTAAAAACTCGCATGGGGTAACAATCTTGGAAATATTCTTAATCATTATCTTTACTGCAATCTTAATCATGTAAAATAGAACATCTTGCAATCTCTTAAAATCTCCAATCCCTCAATCCTTTTTAAAACATCATTTTCAAGAGGTTCGTTTGATGACTAGAAAAGACTGCTATCTAGTCATCTCATGCCATCTGGGAGGGACTGCCACCCAGATGACACATTGGAAGGGACTGCCAACCGGAATAGGAGGCGATGGATAGAAGGGACTGCCAACTAACCACAGGTAGTTAGAAGGGACTACCAACTAACTACCTCATGTCATCTGGAAGGGACTGCCAACCAGGTGACACATCGGAAGGGACTGCCAACAGGGATATAGTCTGGAAGGGACTGCCAACCAGACTATTGCCTAGAAGGGACTGCCAACTAGGTAATGCATGCATGAGCTGACTGATAGCCTCCTCAATAAACTAGAAGCAACCTCTTTCAATTACTTGCTTTCAGAAAGAAACTCGATATTACTTCAATAAAACATTAAAAATTCACCGAAAGCATAACTCAGGATTATCTCGCCAACTCAAACCTCAATATCTCAATAAATCCTCGAAAGCATAAATCAAATACTCTGTAAATCAATAAATGCTTTCGGAAAGAAATCTCAATCTAACTTCAAGGCTGATAAGTGCGGAGCTCAAAGCTCAATAAATCCCGATAATTCAATTATGCTCAAATATTCGATGAAACATTCGTACTCGTGAATCCTCATAAAAACCGATATTCGAAATCAATAATTCTCATAATATTTTCTTAATCAGTCACTTCCTAAAATCATTTCCCAACTCAATAACTCATAAATAAATAGCTTGAAAAATCTATTGAAAGCCCTCGGGAAGGAAATCCACCAAAAAATTCAGTAACTCATAGAGCATAATAAATCTCAAGAAATCAAGCTCATAAAATTATAACACTCAATAATTCAAATAATAAATTAAACCTCAATCGGAAAAATAATAATATACTGCATGCACATTTAATTTAAAATAAATGTCCACTCACAGTACTATTTAGGCAATCACCCATACGAGTTCCTTCATCGAGCAATAGCTCGGTATATCGCCCTGTATACAATTATAATTCGTGAATAACAATCTGAAAATTAAATACGATTCCCACATCAAATCCTCATAAATTAACATTTCTATTTCTTCTCTGATTAAACCAAAACTTTATCATTTGCACCAATTCTTTAATTGAAGGTTTCTAGGGCAAAGCTGAGAGAAATCCGATAGTGGAATAAATCAATAACCAAACTATTGAACTTTGGAAATTCCGATTAATATCCAAACCTCCTTCAACTTCCACCAAACACCTATCCATAAATTCGTAACAATATATACTACTCAATAGACCAAAACAACTCACCAGGAACAGCCGGACGCGCCCTCACGCGCCTCCGGTCAACCACCACATCTAGCTACCAAATTTTATCAACATCATCAACTCAACATTCTAAGCATCTTTCATAACTGTGGCCAAGTCAGAAAATACCTCTGAGTGGCCGAACAATTAAGCAAACGGAAGTAGAGTAAAATTTTATAATTATGCTTTCTTCCTCCACGCTGCAAATCACTTCAAGATATTTGGGGAGCTTCAAGTACGCCTCAATGCGCTTCTAAAAAGCCTGGCTTTGTCGCCGAAGGTGGCCGGAATTGAGGTCAATGGTCACATGCTACAATAAACTTCTCGGCCTTGGTTCGCCGTTTTTAGTCCAAGACTTGACTAGCTACCACCGCAGGTGTGTCTAGGAGGAGGAGAGGAAGCCAACGGTGGTCGCGGTTAGCTCCCAGCTGGCTAGAATCAAAAGGTGGCCAGAGGTGCAGAGGAGAGAGAAAGAGCTCGGGGAGAGAGAAACGAAGAGGAGAGAGAGAGTGGTAGAACTGATCTACCACAGTAAATTTTTGAATATATACTAATTTACCATAAACAGTAACTTTATATTTTCGCTTATAACTTTCGCATACGAACTCTGATTTTTACGTATTACATGTCCACAGACTAGGTTTAACGTCCTCTATAACTTTCATGAAGAACATTTTCTCAAATTTTGACCCGAACAAAAAGCCAACTTTTAGGGCCACTAAAAGCACTAAAATGATAGTAAAAGTGAAAGTAAAGATCGTTCACCGTCTAAGTGAATAGTAAACCGGTGAATTCGGGTTCTGGACGTCACAGCGGGTGTCTGGCTCTAGTTTGGAATGATCATGGTCCAGCCTAGTTGTTTGGCAGTGGTGCTATGAGAGTGGTAAGGAAGGAGGCGGTGATTGTCGGGCGGAAATGTGGGTTGATGTGTGGTGGTGGTGTTTGGAACGGGGGTCTTACTTTGGTCTGGATTGGTTGGGTTTCAGTCTTAAGTGTGTTGGTGGTGGTGTTCTGGAGGGTCGGGCTTGTTGCAGCCATCCCATTCAATTTGACCATTTTTTGGCTTGGATTTGACCTTGGGCGCAACCTATCTTACTTTTATTTTGAGTGGTGCTATTCACACTCATTTTCTCTATTCACACACCCCTTTTATTTATATATTACTTTATTATTATTATTTTTTTACAAATTACCCTAACTACCTTCCCTTGTAATTTTTTTCTTTTTTCTATTTGGCAACTCAATCATTTCCAAATCCTAAACCCTTATTGTTGACAATTGTATGTTCGATCATATTTTGATTATTCTGGCCTTGCATAATACATTCTTATAATTTTTTCTACTTTCGCTACACCAAACATAGATTAAATTAAGAGTTGAATAAATTAGCCATATCACTAGAGATAGAATGCTTTATTCCACCGGTGGAACAATAGCTAAAACACTGGGAATGATATCTTGAATCAACGTTGTTGAAGCAGATCGATGTGAGAGGTTTTGGATCTCCTTTAGTTTAGGTGAATGCTTATACCTTTATTCAAT
>JANPXK010000123.1:0-22243 GCA_024704745.1 Rosa lucieae
GGCATATATATTAGACGTCAAAAAGATTGGCCTTGGGCCTTGGGGCTCTTGGGCTCTGTTCGACCAAATAGTTATATTCCGACAACTCACTATTTTTTTTATTTTTATGAGTAGTTAACAGAAGGGGGACGGGGCTACCCTAGCCGGGCATGGAGGTGATGGAGATGGCGTAACGTACGGGAGCCGACAAAGCCCCTTTGTTGTTTTTGTTCAAGAACTCTGGAGAAGTGAGACGAAGCCTTTATATAAATTGATTCTGCATACACTAACGGGTGCGATCATACCAGCAATAATGCACCGGATCCCATCAGAACTCCGAAGTTAAGCTTGCTTGGGCGAGAGCAGTACTAGGATGGGTGACCTCCTGGGAAGTCCTCGTGTTGCACCCCTCTTTTTGCCTTTGATTTCTCGTTGCACTTTTTTTTTTTAATTTCCGCTCCTTTTGATTTCGGCTACTTTGCTCGTGCGCCGATTCGGTCCAGCTCTTCTGAGGCTCATGCGCCGTGCGCGGCGATTGTACACAGCAGGCTATATATTAAGACGTCAAAAAGATTGGCCTTGGGCCTTGGGGCTCTTGGGCTCTGTTCGACCAAATAGTTATATTCCGACAACTCACTATTTTTTTTATTTTTATGAGTAGTTAACAGAAGGGGGACGGGGCTACCCTAGCCGGGCATGGAGGTGATGGAGATGGCGTAACGTACGGGAGCCGACAAAGCCCCTTTGTTGTTTTTGTTCAAGAACTCTGGAGAAGTGAGACGAAGCCTTTATATAAATTGATTCTGCATACACTAACGGGTGCGATCATACCAGCAATAATGCACCGGATCCCATCAGAACTCCGAAGTTAAGCTTGCTTGGGCGAGAGCAGTACTAGGATGGGTGACCTCCTGGGAAGTCCTCGTGTTGCACCCCTCTTTTTGCCTTTGATTTCTCGTTGCACTTTTTTTTTTTAATTTCCGCTCCTTTTGATTTCGGCTACTTTGCTCGTGCGCCGATTCGGTCCAGCTCTTCTGAGGCTCATGCGCCGTGCGCGGCGATTGTACACAGCAGGCATATATATTAAGACGTCAAAAAGATTGGCCTTGGGCCTTGGGGCTCTTGGGCTCTGTTCGACCAAATAGTTATATTCCGACAACTCACTATTTTTTTTATTTTTATGAGTAGTTAACAGAAGGGGGACGGGGCTACCCTAGCCGGGCATGGAGGTGATGGAGATGGCGTAACGTACGGGAGCCGACAAAGCCCCTTTGTTGTTTTTGTTCAAGAACTCTGGAGAAGTGAGACGAAGCCTTTATATAAATTGATTCTGCATACACTAACGGGTGCGATCATACCAGCAATAATGCACCGGATCCCATCAGAACTCCGAAGTTAAGCTTGCTTGGGCGAGAGCAGTACTAGGATGGGTGACCTCCTGGGAAGTCCTCGTGTTGCACCCCTCTTTTTGCCTTTGATTTCTCGTTGCACTTTTTTTTTTTTAATTTCCGCTCCTTTTGATTTCGGCTACTTTGCTCGTGCGCCGATTCGGTCCAGCTCTTCTGAGGCTCATGCGCCGTGCGCGGCGATTGTACACAGCAGGCATATATATTAAGACGTCAAAAAGATTGGCCTTGGGCCTTGGGGCTCTTGGGCTCTGTTCGACCAAATAGTTATATTCCGACAACTCACTATTTTTTTTATTTTTATGAGTAGTTAACAGAAGGGGGACGGGGCTACCCTAGCCGGGCATGGAGGTGATGGAGATGGCGTAACGTACGGGAGCCGACAAAGCCCCTTTGTTGTTTTTGTTCAAGAACTCTGGAGAAGTGAGACGAAGCCTTTATATAAATTGATTCTGCATACACTAACGGGTGCGATCATACCAGCAATAATGCACCGGATCCCATCAGAACTCCGAAGTTAAGCTTGCTTGGGCGAGAGCAGTACTAGGATGGGTGACCTCCTGGGAAGTCCTCGTGTTGCACCCCTCTTTTTGCCTTTGATTTCTCGTTGCACTTTTTTTTTTTTAATTTCCGCTCCTTTTGATTTCGGCTACTTTGCTCGTGCGCCGATTCGGTCCAGCTCTTCTGAGGCTCATGCGCCGTGCGCGGCGATTGTACACAGCAGGCATATATATTAAGACGTCAAAAAGATTGGCCTTGGGCCTTGGGGCTCTTGGGCTCTGTTCGACCAAATAGTTATATTCCGACAACTCACTATTTTTTTTATTTTTATGAGTAGTTAACAGAAGGGGGACGGGGCTACCCTAGCCGGGCATGGAGGTGATGGAGATGGCGTAACGTACGGGAGCCGACAAAGCCCCTTTGTTGTTTTTGTTCAAGAACTCTGGAGAAGTGAGACGAAGCCTTTATATAAATTGATTCTGCATACACTAACGGGTGCGATCATACCAGCAATAATGCACCGGATCCCATCAGAACTCCGAAGTTAAGCTTGCTTGGGCGAGAGCAGTACTAGGATGGGTGACCTCCTGGGAAGTCCTCGTGTTGCACCCCTCTTTTTGCCTTTGATTTCTCGTTGCACTTTTTTTTTTTAATTTCCGCTCCTTTTGATTTCGGCTACTTTGCTCGTGCGCCGATTCGGTCCAGCTCTTCTGAGGCTCATGCGCCGTGCGCGGCGATTGTACACAGCAGGCATATATATTAAGACGTCAAAAAGATTGGCCTTGGGCCTTGGGGCTCTTGGGCTCTGTTCGACCAAATAGTTATATTCCGACAACTCACTATTTTTTTTATTTTTATGAGTAGTTAACAGAAGGGGGACGGGGCTACCCTAGCCGGGCATGGAGGTGATGGAGATGGCGTAACGTACGGGAGCCGACAAAGCCCCTTTGTTGTTTTTGTTCAAGAACTCTGGAGAAGTGAGACGAAGCCTTTATATAAATTGATTCTGCATACACTAACGGGTGCGATCATACCAGCAATAATGCACCGGATCCCATCAGAACTCCGAAGTTAAGCTTGCTTGGGCGAGAGCAGTACTAGGATGGGTGACCTCCTGGGAAGTCCTCGTGTTGCACCCCTCTTTTTGCCTTTGATTTCTCGTTGCACTTTTTTTTTTTTTAATTTCCGCTCCTTTTGATTTCGGCTACTTTGCTCGTGCGCCGATTCGGTCCAGCTCTTCTGAGGCTCATGCGCCGTGCGCGGCGATTGTACACAGCAGGCTATATATTAAGACGTCAAAAAGATTGGCCTTGGGCCTTGGGGCTCTTGGGCTCTGTTCGACCAAATAGTTATATTCCGACAACTCACTATTTTTTTTATTTTTATGAGTAGTTAACAGAAGGGGGACGGGGCTACCCTAGCCGGGCATGGAGGTGATGGAGATGGCGTAACGTACGGGAGCCGACAAAGCCCCTTTGTTGTTTTTGTTCAAGAACTCTAGGAGAAGTGAGACGAAGCCTTTATATAAATTGATTCTGCATACACTAACGGGTGCGATCATACCAGCAATAATGCACCGGATCCCATCAGAACTCCGAAGTTAAGCTTGCTTGGGCGAGAGCAGTACTAGGATGGGTGACCTCCTGGGAAGTCCTCGTGTTGCACCCCTCTTTTTGCCTTTGATTTCTCGTTGCACTTTTTTTTTTTTTAATTTCCGCTCCTTTTGATTTCGGCTACTTTGCTCGTGCGCCGATTCGGTCCAGCTCTTCTGAGGCTCATGCGCCGTGCGCGGCGATTGTACACAGCAGGCATATATATTAAGACGTCAAAAAGATTGGCCTTGGGCCTTGGGGCTCTTGGGCTCTGTTCGACCAAATAGTTATATTCCGACAACTCACTATTTTTTTTATTTTTATGAGTAGTTAACAGAAGGGGGACGGGGCTACCCTAGCCGGGCATGGAGGTGATGGAGATGGCGTAACGTACGGGAGCCGACAAAGCCCCTTTGTTGTTTTTGTTCAAGAACTCTGAGAAGTGAGACGAAGCCTTTATATAAATTGATTCTGCATACACTAACGGGTGCGATCATACCAGCAATAATGCACCGGATCCCATCAGAACTCCGAAGTTAAGCTTGCTTGGGCGAGAGCAGTACTAGGATGGGTGACCTCCTGGGAAGTCCTCGTGTTGCACCCCTCTTTTTGCCTTTGATTTCTCGTTGCACTGTTTTTTTTTTTTAATTTCCGCTCCTTTTGATTTCGGCTACTTTGCTCGTGCGCCGATTCGGTCCAGCTCTTCTGAGGCTCATGCGCCGTGCGCGGCGATTGTACACAGCAGGCATATATATTAAGACGTCAAAAAGATTGGCCTTGGGCCTTGGGGCTCTTGGGCTCTGTTCGACCAAATAGTTATATTCCGACAACTCACTATTTTTTTTATTTTTATGAGTAGTTAACAGAAGGGGGACGGGGCTACCCTAGCCGGGCATGGAGGTGATGGAGATGGCGTAACGTACGGGAGCCGACAAAGCCCCTTTGTTGTTTTTGTTCAAGAACTCTGGAGAAGTGAGACGAAGCCTTTATATAAATTGATTCTGCATACACTAACGGGTGCGATCATACCAGCAATAATGCACCGGATCCCATCAGAACTCCGAAGTTAAGCTTGCTTGGGCGAGAGCAGTACTAGGATGGGTGACCTCCTGGGAAGTCCTCGTGTTGCACCCCTCTTTTTGCCTTTGATTTCTCGTTGCACTGTTTTTTTTTTTAATTTCCGCTCCTTTTGATTTCGGCTACTTTGCTCGTGCGCCGATTCGGTCCAGCTCTTCTGAGGCTCATGCGCCGTGCGCGGCGATTGTACACAGCAGGCATATAATTAAGAAGGCATATATTAAGACGTCAAAAAGATTGGCCTTGGGCCTCTTGGGCTCTGTTCGACCAAATAGTTATATTCCGACAACTCACTATTTATTTATTTTTATGAGTAGTTAACAGAAGGGGGACGGGGCTACCCTAGCCAGGCATGGAGGTGATGGAGATGGCGTAACGTACGGGAGCCGACAAAGCCCCTTTGTTGTTTTTGTTCAAGAACTCTAAAGAAGTGAGACGAAGCCTTTATATAAATTGATTCTGCATACACTAACGGGTGCGATCATACCAGCAATAATGCACCGGATCCCATCAGAACTTCGAAGTTAAGCTTGCTTGGGCGAGAGCAGTACTAGGATGGGTGACCTCCTGGGAAGTCCTCGTGTTGCACCCCTCTTTCTGCCTTTGATTTCTCGTTGCACTATTTTTTTTTTAATTTCCGCTCCTTTTGATTTCGGCTACTTTGCTCGTGCGCCGATTCGGTCCAGCTCTTCTGAGGCTCATGCGCCGTGCGCGGCGATTGTACACAGCAGGCATATATATTAAGACGTCAAAAAGATTGGCCTCGGGCCTTGGGGCTCTTGGGCTCTGTTCGACCAAATAGTTATATTCCGACAACTCACTATTTTTTTTATTTTTATGAGTAGTTAACAGAAGGGGGACGGGGCTACCCTAGCCGGGCATGGAGGTGATGGAGATGGCGTAACGTACGGGAGCCGACAAAGCCCCTTTGTTGTTTTTGTTCAAGAACTCTGGAGAAGTGAGACGAAGCCTTTATATAAATTGATTCTGCATACACTAACGGGTGCGATCATACCAGCAATAATGCACCGGATCCCATCAGAACTCCCAAGTTAAGCTTGCTTGGGCGAGAGCAGTACTAGGATGGGTGACCTCCTGGGAAGTCCTCGTGTTGCACCCCTCTTTCTGCCCTTGATTTCTCGTTGCACTATTTTTTTTTTTAATTTCCGCTCCTTTTGATTTCGGCTACTTTGCTCGTGCGCCGATTCGGTCCAGCTCTTCTGAGGCTCATGCGCCGTGCGCGGCGATTGTACACAGCAGGCATATATATTAAGACGTCAAAAAGATTGGCCTTGGGCCTTGGGGCTCTTGGGCTCTGTTCGACCAAATAGTTATATTCCGACAACTCACTATTTTTTTTATTTTTATGAGTAGTTAACAGAAGGGGGACGGGGCTACCCTAGCCGGGCATGGAGGTGATGGAGATGGCGTAACGTACGGGAGCCGACAAAGCCCCTTTGTTGTTTTTGTTCAAGAACTCTGGAGAAGTGAGACGAAGCCTTTATATAAATTGATTCTGCATACACTAACGGGTGCGATCATACCAGCAATAATGCACCGGATCCCATCAGAACTCCGAAGTTAAGCTTGCTTGGGCGAGAGCAGTACTAGGATGGGTGACCTCCTGGGAAGTCCTCGTGTTGCACCCCTCTTTTTGCCTTTGATTTCTCGTTGCACTATTTTTTTTTTTAATTTCCGCTCCTTTTGATTTCGGCTACTTTGCTCGTGCGCCGATTCGGTCCAGCTCTTCTGAGGCTCATGCGCCGTGCGCGGCGATTGTACACAGCAGGCATATATATTAAGACGTCAAAAAGATTGGCCTTGGGCCTTGGGGCTCTTGGGCTCTGTTCGACCAAATAGTTATATTCCGACAACTCACTATTTTTTTTATTTTTATGAGTAGTTAACAGAAGGGGGACGGGGCTACCCTAGCCGGGCATGGAGGTGATGGAGATGGCGTAACGTACGGGAGCCGACAAAGCCCCTTTGTTGTTTTTGTTCAAGAACTCTAGAGAAGTGAGACGAAGCCTTTATATAAATTGATTCTGCATACACTAACGGGTGCGATCATACCAGCAATAATGCACCGGATCCCATCAGAACTCCGAAGTTAAGCTTGCTTGGGCGAGAGCAGTACTAGGATGGGTGACCTCCTGGGAAGTCCTCGTGTTGCACCCCTCTTTTTGCCTTTGATTTCTCGTTGCACTATTTTTTTTTTTAATTTCCGCTCCTTTTGATTTCGGCTACTTTGCTCGTGCGCCGATTCGGTCCAGCTCTTCTGAGGCTCATGCGCCGTGCGCGGCGATTGTACACAGCAGGCATATATATTAAGACGTCAAAAAGATTGGCCTTGGGCCTCTTGGGCTCTGTTCGACCAAATAGTTATATTCCGACAACTCACTATTTATTTATTTTTATGAGTAGTTAACAGAAGGGGGACGGGGCTACCCTAGCCAGGCATGGAGGTGATGGAGATGGCGTAACGTACGGGAGCCGACAAAGCCCCTTTGTTGTTTTTGTTCAAGAACTCTAGAGAAGTGAGACGAAGCCTTTATATAAATTGATTCTGCATACACTAACGGGTGCGATCATACCAGCAATAATGCACCGGATCCCATCAGAACACAGAAGTTAAGCTCGCTGGGGCGAGAGCAATACTAGGATGGCTGACCTCCTGGGAAATCCTCGTGTTGCACCCCTCTTTTTGCCTTTGATTTCTCGTTGCACTATTTTTTTTTATTTCCGCTCCTTTTGATTTCGGCTACTTTGCTCGTGCGCCGATTCGGTCCAGCTCTTCTGAGGCTCATGAGCCGTGCGCGGCGATTGTACACAGCAGGAATATATATTAAGACGTCAAAAAGATTGCCCTTGGGGCTCTTGGGCTCTGTTCGACCAAATAGTTATATTCCGATAACTCACTATTTTTTTATTTTTATGAGTAGTTAACAGAAGGGGGACGGGACTACCCTAGCCGGGCATGGAGGTGATGGAGATGGCGTAACGTACGGAAGCCGACAAAGCCCCTTTGTTGTTTTTGTTCAAGAACTCTAGAGAAGTGAGACGAAGCCTTTATATAAATTGATTCTGCATACACTAACAGGTGCGATCATACCAGCAATAATGCACCGGATCCCATCAGAACTCCCAAGTTAAGCTTGCTTGGGCGAAAGCAGTACTAGGATGGATGACCTCCTGGGAAGTCCTCGTGTTGCACCCTCTTTTTGCCTTTGATTTCTCGTTGCACTATTTTTTTTAATTTCCGCTCCTTTTGATTTCGGCTACTTTGCTCGTGCACCGATTCAGTCCAGCTCTTCTGAGGCTCATGCGCCGTGCGCGGCGATTGTACACAGCAGGCATATATATTAAGACGTCAAAAAGATTGGCCTTGGGCCTTGGGGCTCTTGGGCTCTGTTCGACCAAATAGTTATATTCCGACAACTCACTATTTTTTTTTTTTTATGAGTAGTTAACAGAAGGGGGACGGGGCTACCCTAGCCGGACATGGAGGTGATGAAGATGGCGTAACGTACGGGAGCCGACAAAGCCCCTTTGTTGTTTTTGTTCAAGAACTCTAGAGAAGTGAGACGAAGCCTTTATATAAATTGATTCTGCATACACTAACGGGTGCGATCATACCAGCAATAATGCACCGGATCCCATCAGAACTCTAAAGTTAAGCTTTCTTGGGCGAGAGTAGTACTAGGATGGGTGACCTCCTGGGAAGTCCTCGTGTTGCACCCCTCTTTTTGCCTTTGATAGGCTGGATCCTCAACCTCTGCAGAAGAGCCAATTCTCTCGCTAGCTCAAGCACCAACTAGCCCCGTGGCACCTTTTCCCTCTCCCACATCTACAGAGCATCCGCAAGGTCCTAACATTCTGATAACGATCTCCGATGACTACTCCCCGGAGCATGAAAGAGTGGAAAACCACTCTGAGGCTTCTACCGCTTATGAGGAACTGATGACGACAGAGATTCCCGTGGCACTAGAGGTCCAAGAGGACCATGTACCAGATATCGACCCGATAGCTCGAGAGGTAAGCCACTGTTGGCTAATGCTTTCCATTTCCCTTTAGATCCAAACCCGCTCTCTGACATTTCTGAACCTAACCAGATTCTGTTTGTACCGAGGAGGTGGAAGTACCGAAATAAAATTCATATGCTATATCATTTCCATCAGAAGTTTCCCAAAATTTTTTGAAATTTTTAGTACGTTTCCTCGAAATTCTTAATTTTTGAAATATCTACACACACAAAATATATTTAAAAATTCACACCGAAATTTTGTCCGAAATTTCTCATAAATTTCTATGAAATTTGTATGCCATCGACAACAAAGTTTTTTACTCATATTTTCATAGAGAAAATATGAAATTTTGATTTATTTTTCCAATCAAGTTGAATACAACAAAAAAAAAAACTTTTTGCTTTTATCTGTTACCAAAATCATTTCCAAAATTCATGTACTTGGGAGCAATATTGTATGATTGCTTCCATCTAGCAGTTCAACCATATAGATCAAACCACATCGTAGTAACACTTATTCTTAATACTTTATATTGCTTTTGTTGTACTTGTTCACTTTCATTCAGGGGTTTTGGTATTACGTCCCCGCTGGTTGTATTTTTCTTATTATTAGTGAAAAATGCGTGATGGTCAAGCCTCCCACTGGGTTCCAGCCATAAAAAAATAAATAAATTAATCACATTCACATTATCAATATACATCACAGTTATAATTACATATAGATAAAAACTCTAGTTTAGCAACCTACTACAGTACTAGTTAATTACTCATACATATTAAATATCACAATTCTATTATAAATGTATAAATTTAGAAAGGCTACATTGTATATAGGTTTATTAAGGTTAGTTAGCATGTGGCCAGGTTGGTCAGCAGCAAGCATAGAAAATGATTTGCTCATCAAAGTATATGTACTAAATTTTATAGGTTTTTGGTCCTAGACGTCCATTTAAGCATAGCGTAGATTTTGGTTCTATTATATAAAATAAATATTTTTTTTTTTTCATTTTTGTTAACAATAACCAAAGCTTTTTGTCAATGCTTCTTTCAACAAGATCATGCCAAACAACTAAATAGTATATTGTTGAGATTTCATCCATAGTTGGAACAATATGTTGATTATGTGCTGGGTAGTGTAGTGTACGCCTGTGTCGGGTATATGCTGATTATTTGTAATCAGGTACAAAGTGACAATTCATGTGTCATAGGTGATTAGTTTCAAAACTTTTCCTTAGTTGATAGAAAACTTCTGATTGACTTGCTAGAAGCTCTACTTGATAATCCATTTTTAATGGAAAACCAGTTGAATTGTAAGATATAATGCCCATCCACACAGTTCTCCCCGTCTTGTGTGATGAGGAGTTTGTTAGGCCATCCTTTTTGAATAAATCATAGTAAGGGATACTGAGGTACCACTACGGGATATGTTGTTTATCTTTCCGTTCATCTGCCAACAATATTGTGGCCTTAGGAAAGTTTCACGGGCATATCAATAGTCTCTTTCACTGGTTCTGCATGTCTTCCATTACAATGCTAGTCAGATTTTTTGGTAAAGGTTGATTATCATGATTCTGATTGTCCATAGGAAGTCCATTTAAACTTGATAAAATGCTCATTAAGCCTCGTTTTTTTGTTATCCCCCCTCCCTCTTCCCTTCTGATGTGTAATTGAGTTATTGGTCTGATCAACACCATAAAAGTTTGTGCAAGTTTCAATATTTTGTATCCATCAGTATATGTTTTAGTTACTCATGTAACTCGATGTTGTTTCTTTTACAATGGCAGATATATTTTCTTGTACGAGACAATCAAAAAATCAAAATTCAAGATGCCTTCCACAGAAGTACAGACCTTGTTTTGATTGACATTCAATTTTTTTGTACAAATAATAGTGACATAATCCGAGCTTCTTCCATTCAGGAGCCAATCATTATTCGGTTATTCATGAAACTAATGTACATTTTAAAAAGTTGGAATTTCTTCTTTGTAGTTGGGAACTTTATTAAAAGGGAGAATATCTGGTCATGTATATAAATACATATAAGTGCTTGAAGGCGATGAACTGATGAGAACCATCTGCTACGAGAAAATTTCTAGTCACTTTCCAGCAACGGGAAACCCAAGTGACTGAAACGCCTAGAATGAAGCCCCTAGAATTTTCCTCAATTTAATGTATGGCCCCTGCAATATCTTCTTTTGGTGGTGATCTTCTTTCTGAAATGTTTAGCAATTGTTTCTTTTATCTCTAATCGTAAGTTTGAGTCTGAGATCCTACACAGTGCTAATCACCTATCTCTTTGACAGTCTCAACGAACACTCCACAATGATCTATCAGGCTTCTACTGAAATTTGAACAAACCATAAACCTGAGAGGTCTACACTCACTGAAACCAACTTACATGTGATTTCAAAGTTATTGCAGGGCCTTGCATTAAATTGATTGATGCTCATTTCAAACTATAAACTTCCTAATATGCGGAAGCGTGTCCATGCTTTCTTGAATCTGGTGCAGACTGGTTTAATTTATATAATGAAGCACACCCTAGAGATATCACCCACATAACATACTAACCTAAAGATAAAATTCACCACTGACAAAGTCCATGTGATTGCACTCTACCTTGAAACCAACAGCCAATTACCCCATCCACTTGAGCCGGCCAATTGGATGTTGGAAATTCAACCAACCACATACACAAAACTCGAAAGAGGGACATAAAATAGAAAACAGGAAGAAAGAAACTTAGAAGATGAAGAGGAAAGTTTTGGTTAACTATAAAATCCAGTCTACCAAACAGTGATGCTAAACTGCAAGACCCATTAGGGAAATAAAAATAAGAACACATCCAAGCAAAACACAAACATAGAATAGAATACACATGAAACTAAACTATACATAAATACTCCGTCTTATAGGCGTAGGGTGTCACAATGTCTCTCAAAGAAGACAAAATAATTGATAAACTATGCTTTTCCCTACTGACTGATGCAAATATCAGGAAGTAAAATGGAGGGGAATATTTTAATTTCCCTTGAAAAGTAACAACTTTTAATGATCAAATGAAATGTCCGATTAAAAGTGGACAGAAAGACGAAAATAGTGACAAACAGCAGAAAATTCATAATTTTTTCAACAGCAGCAGTAAATGGAAACCAGCCTACGAAAAACAGAAACCTATTATATTGCTCCTGGCCAATCTAGCACAATATAAGAGAAGCTATAGTTTTCGAAAGTCATGGAATCAGAAGGCTGCTGAAACAAAAGCCCATTCAGCTGACCAGAATCTTACTCTCCTAAAGTTCCTCTACCACTGCACCTGTGTAATCTTCTATCTCTTTCCATCCAGAGAAAACAAATTACAACCAACGCACTGCAACGCCAATTAACTTTCGCCTCCTTCCCTTCTTACCAAATGCAAATTAGTTGGACAAAAAGAGCAGGGAGTGTGGTCTCCCAATACATTCCAGCCTCCCTAAATTATTTCTGCCAGAAAATAGAAGCAACTTCACAATGCACAAAAACATGATTGATACTCTGTCCCTCAAATTTGCATATGGCACACCTTCAGGGAAAAAGCAACAGTTTGACCTCCTACATTGAAACATATCGCAAATATTCGTCCTCCCATGAGTGGACCAACCAGCGTGAAACCTTGACCTTGGCTGGAACTTTATGTTTCCAGGTAAGACTTGCTGGAGAAATTTTTTGTTCCAGTCTATCACCAATCAGAAATTTGTGAAAGGACTTGCAAGAAAAGCACCAGAAGCTTACAGCTTCCATTTCTCATCCATTCTCAAAGCCACCAAACAGACTCTTTCTAATGATGGTTAGATAAATTGTTCTAAAACCAGAATTCCAACTCACTGGGATAACCTTTGATAATCTAAATAGTGTTGAGAAAGCTCAATTCGAAGGTTTATCACTTTATCCTGAACCAAAATTCTTCCTAAAATCTCACTACTCCCAACATATACAGGTCTACACTTTTCTTCTTGATAAGACACAGAAGAAGGTATCCAAAAGGAAATGCACAAGGTATCCAATCAGAAGAAGTCCAAGACAGAAAAGTAATGCAAAGAAGAAAACCCGAGCAAAAGAAGTAACCTATGAGCTGCATTTGGAGCTGAAAACCAAATCACAGAAGGCAAATAAATAGAATTACCCAGATTTTACCAAAAGAATTGACTGTAGAAAGGGAAGTTGCGAAGCTGAAATTGAAATTGAAATTGAAAGATAGAGGCTGGAAATTACCAAAGTGAGAGATTGCGAGATGAAGATGGACTCCCCCAACTCCACTCTCTTCTTTGCGTTTTCCTTGTTGACCCCCGACTCCACTTTCTATTCATCTTGGAAATTATGCCTTCCAAGTTCCAAATTGCGACACTGAGCTACTCCGTAACTTATATAACATTCCCAGTATGTGGCCATATTTTTTTGTATGCACAGAAAGTGTGTCAAGATATTTATGAGGATATGGTGATAGTGGCTGTGCAGACAGAAAATTTCTATGATGAAGTCATTAAATATTATCAACCAGAACAAACTACAACCTATCGTATTTGGGAGTTGGCTTGAACCATTTTGCTCTCCAAACCCTACATACTCGGAACTCCGATATGAATATCATTTCCAAGGGACCTAACGTTACGTATATCAATGTAAACACACTTGGACACAAAAATGACTCCTAATAAGAGCAGGAAACTGATTGTGAAACAAAAATAAAAACAACACTGCTGTTTTCTCACCAGATTTCAGTAACAATTTGAGCAGATGGTAAAAGTAGATGTAAATCTGGAGAATGCATTAGAAATCCGCAAGAGGCATGAAAATAACCAAAAGAAATTCAAAAAAAAAAAAAAGATTAGTTCGGTTTAGAAAAAATCATAACTAATCAGACAGCAGCTCATAATAACAAAAAAGTATGCATGCATGGAACGGTTGGAACCAATGTTCTAGTTGACACACAGTCCACATAGTTCATCTATATTTATTTTAAAAAAAAAAATTGCAAATGAACAATGCCATTTATTATATGTCTTGTTTTGTGAACATTATTCTGGTCATTTAGTTATAACATGCAAATGAGCAACACCATGATCATCACATTGTTCTATGAGAGAAAACCAAATAAAAAACATGTAAGATTCAAGAAAACCACTCATGTGCTGAGGAATAAAAAAAAATTAACCCAATATTTTAAACCAATCCTAGTTTTAAACAGGTAAGGCAGTTGCATGCTGAATTTTTAGGTTCAGAGTAATTATTTAAACCCCATATGAAGAAATACCAAAAACACATGAAGAAATAGATGAGGTTAATACCAAAAGCTGAGGAAAGATATATAGGCTTAATTTTATTTGGATCTTGCTGATCTTGCAATATGAAAGAAGATTGAAACTTTTTCCTTTACTCCATCCACTATGTCTCTCTCATCGAGGACCGATTGTTTGAAAGGATACTATGATTAGGAATACGAATATATCATCATCAAAGAACTGGGAATCATATGAAAATATCAGAGAAGCTTTTTGATGTTATGTTTACTAAGAACAGTAAGAATGGCTTTTAACAGTTGAACATAGGCAATGCTATTATGTTTTTTTAGCAAACCCAGAGTCTCTGAAGCTATGCTTCATTAAAGCTGATAAAACTCCTTAAAACTATTATATGCTCAGAAGCATTATCATGATCTAAAGGCTTAAACTGAAAATTCAAATTCAAGGACAGACAATTCAACACCCAGAAACATGACCTGATAATGGAAAGATTTGGTACACAACCCAACACCAATCAACATAAAAAGGAAACCCCATAATGAAAGAAGAAATAAATAACGCAGAAAAACAAAAACTCCTCCAATAGATTACACTCATAATAGAAAAGAAATTGGATTCAAATACTACATTGCAAAAACCCCATTACTCGTTTGTGACATCAAAATACAATGTAGAAAGTTACTTGTTGAACAACTAATCTCTGTACTCCATCTCCTTCTCTGCCGTACGAAAAATCTGCACACAATTATTTAAAATGCATGAGTTCCAGGACAACAACTCAATAGCAAAACAGTACCACTATGTTTTATTGTTTACTTGGATCCTTCTTGAACAGCTAGAGAGACAATTTCATAAAAGAGCAAGCAAGAGAGGGTTAGAATAATCAGTCCCGTAAGCAATTTCATACCTCGGCACAACCAGCGACCTCCTCATTCTCAATTTACTCCTGAATCGATGAAAGCGATTTCTCATACCTCTTCATACTCTCAATTGTGCTCTGAAATTGAATCACCCCCCAGTAGAGAAACCCCCCTTCAACAACAAGTCGAGCATTTTCTGCCTCTCCGTCACAAACTCGTTAAACATAGCTTTCTTCTCCAATAGAGATGCAAGGTTGCCCGATTCTCCACCCTCCCCCTGCTGGCGCTTGGCCGCACGGATACCGGCAAGGTATCCGGCTCGATAACTCCTCAAGAATCTGAACATTTTCTCGCGTTTTTTCTTCCGATCTAAACCTGCCTTTTTCGGTGAGGCTATTAGATATATATATATATATATATAGTTAGGGCTACAGTGGCATTTATTTTGATCACCACAGACCTCTCCCGTGTTTTTTTTTTCGAGAAAAATGAAGAAACTTCAATTAATCAATCGGAAATCATATTTTAGAAGAGACAGAGACCAAAACTTTAAGTACAACCGTGATGACAGGTACTATTGAGCCAAACGGTCCAAACTCTAACAAAATTACGCCCCTTTTGAAGGTTACAAATTTTTACATAATCCCGAGATTTCCGGTGATACCTTGTAGTCAATTGTAAAGAAAACTGGGCCATTTTCCACACCGTGTCTAAAAAGTACCAGACCACATGCAAGACTCGATCGTCAGCAAATTGACAACCAAAGTAAACCAAGCTTAAATCAAATCGTCTCCGGTAATAACACCATTTACATGGCATAACAACTAGACCCAACTATCTAAAAACAAAAACCTAATAAAAATAAAATAAAATAAAAATAAGACAATCACAAACCATATCCTTTTGCCAAGAAACCAACATCGACCTACCATTGGATTTCGTCGTCGGAGTAGTGATAACTTCAACAACCCCTTGCACATCAGATATGAACCGCAAAAGACCTCCTCCTACCAACTGTTCAAGATCAGTCTCCCCCCCCCCCCCCCCCCCCCAGCCTTGCACCAAACCTCCACCCCTGCCAGCATGAAGACCGCCACCAACACAATATTAGTACAATCCCTCCACTACCAACAACACCAGTTCTACACTACCACACTCCCATGGAGACCACCCATACAACATTTCAGGTCCACAGTTCAAATATAGACCACCGAGGCTAACCTGCCAAGGCACAAGAGTTTGACGCCGCTAGCCACCCCCCGTTGTTGCCGTTGAAAATCCCTCATACTCGGGTCAAAACCTAAAGCGTCTTGGCTAGGAAGACCCAGCCAAGCACGAGCCCGCAACCACGACCAAGGTAGATGCATCGCCATTGCTATCCCAACAACAGAAACACATAAAGCGAAAGTCCCGCCCGTGACAATACTACACCACTAGAATCCTCAAAGATCCCATCCGACTACAACCGCTATACTCCGATGAGGCAAAGAGCCTTCATCAACATTGCAGCGTCACCGGACGAGGGAAACCAACGAAAAAATCCTACTTTTCACTCCAAGTTTTGTGGAGCAAAAAGACTTTGTGTAGAGCTTAATCTCCCCGATTAAGGGCTAGGTGATCGAGAAAAACAATTTTGTAGTTGGACAGCCGCCCAAGCAGGCGCCTAGAAAATTTGGCGTGTTGAGTGGCACTACGCAGATTAACGAAAATCAAACCGACATCTTTCTTCCACCAGATCAGTCGAGTGTTTCAGATTGGATTCAGGAAGGGAATATTGTTTTCTGTAACTGTAAGTGGCGGTTACTATGGTTTACTATGGTTGATCTTGTGGTAGACCTTTGAACTCATCTTTATCCCAATACTAAAGACTGGTGAAAGAAGGTTTAGGAGAATCAGTTAATGATGTAGGGTCCAAATTTGTAACAGAATCACTGGGAATTTGGTGGGTTTGGGAGGGAGGTGGTGGTCAAAGGGAGTGAGTCTTAGTCTTTGTTGATATTGTCAGTGTGTTTGAAGCCTTTGAAGTCTGAGTCGGTGAGGATGGGAGAGCAGCAAATAAGAGAGAATGAGAGGAAGAGAGTGAGAAGATGTGGGACAGCAAGGTGTCTCTCTTCTCTTAGATATGTACAACTAACAGATGAGAGATGATAGATATAATTGGGTCTAATAATACCTGGGCTTTAAGAATGTAATTTTGTATGTGTAATACCCCGAATTTTCCTTATCAATTTTCATGTGATTTTCAAAAATTAATAAGTTGTTGGTTGGTACGATTGGTTGTGTTATGGATGAAGTGAAAATGTTTCGGATGAATAATTACTCGAAACGTTTATTTTTCAAGGGCTCAAGAGTTGACTTTTTATTCCTTGAGTTTCTACAAAAAATTCCTTCACAAGTGTCGTAGATCACGTCGATAAGAGTTCGTAGACATGCAGAACGTATTTTTCTGAGATCGTATGAAAAAGTTATGATCTGTGGAAGTTTATACTATTTCATAAGATTTCCCTATAAATAGAAAATCCCTAAAAAAATATTAGAATTTTTCATTTTTGGAAAGTGTCCAGAAACCCTTGACCCGACCCTAACCCCGCCGGATTTCCTCCGTGCAGTGGCGAACGATAGCTGCACTAACCTAGATCAAGACGCCTCGATGTCACCATCCTCCCCATGGTGTTCTCTTCCACTGATTTTCACCGTACATAGCGAATCGAAACCAGCAAAACCTGTGGTCGCCCACCCGGATTGAACTTCCTCCTCCAGCCACTACTGAGCAAACGTTGAGTTTTGAAGCCATCTT
Source organism: Rosa lucieae (assembly GCA_024704745.1). NCBI lineage: Eukaryota > Viridiplantae > Streptophyta > Magnoliopsida > Rosales > Rosaceae > Rosa > Rosa lucieae. Next base: position 17,516 of record JANPXK010000123.1, read on the forward strand.
TCTCCTTGCTCGATCCATAGTAGTCTTGTAGTTCGATTCAACTTGTGGAACTTGAAATTTAAATTTGAAATTCTAGGTCACCTCGAGCTTTCGAGCTTGATCTAGGCCGAATTTGCCTGAGTGCTAGGTGCTTGACGAAGTTGGTTTGAGTAGATTGTCACTATGCCAAAAACCTTATCAGACTACACTTTTTAGACATCAAAAAAAAAAATTTCGTTGTGTGTTGGTTAAAACTGCTTCACACAATGAGTTTAATGAGATTTAGTTGTATAAGGACATCAGAAATCATATTTCCTTTGTTCAAGATTGTTGTACAACACTTACAAGGATTTGTGTGTTGTCTGAATGAAAAAAAAAAAAATTCCCTCCCACCTTTGCTCAAATTTGGGTCGAAATTTTGACTTAACTTGTACAACAGTATAGTTGTATCTATTATATGAGAGTAAATTGCAAAAATATCATACAACACATTTTTTATTTGTGTTGTGCAAGTTTGGAAGAAAAATAGATGTCCCTTAAAATGAGAGTCATTACCCTATTTGTTGTGTGAATGTGAGATGGCAATCCTAAGCGGGAGAATTGAGTTGCGAGATGGCAATCCTAAGTCACTCATGACTTGTGAAGAGTACATATATTTCTTCTCTTTATTGGGGATATATCTTAAAATTCTTTGCTTTATCGGAGATATATCACAAATATCGTAGATCAGCGAGCGACTTTTTAACCACCTAGAGTAATTTTTGTTTGTTTTTATAAACCTATTATAGGGTTTATTGTGAACCAGCCAGCGAAAAATTTTAGGATATATTTGTAAAATATATCTATAAAATATAATAGGTTTATAAAGTGAAGAAAATAGGATATATCTCCAATAAAGTGAAGAAATATTTGTAAAATATGATTAAAAAAATAAATACAGATATTTCTTCACTTTATTGGGGATATATTCTAAAATTCTTCACTCGCTGGTCTACGATATTTGTGGAACATCTCCGATAAAGCGAAGAATTTTAGGATATATCCCCAATAAAGTGAAGAATATATGTATATATCCCTAAAAAAATAAATACATATATTTCTTCACTTTATTGGGGATATCCTAAAATTCTTCACTTTATAAACCTATTATATTTTACAGATATATCCTAAAATTCTTTGCTTTATCAGAGATATCACAAATATCGTAGACCAGCGAGCGGCTTTTTGACCACCTAGAGTTTTTTTTTTTTTTTTTTATAAACCTATTATAACTTGTAGTGTATAGGTTGAAGACAAAATTATAAAATAATAATAATAATAATAATAATAAGCGAAGAAGAAAAAAAAAAGAAAAAAAAGGAAAAAAAATTTTAAATGAAAAAAAAACAGAAAAAAATGCAAAAAAAGAAATTTTTTTTGTCTTGAAATGACCATTTTAGCCCTCAAAAGTCAGACTTAAAGGTCCAAATTGGACGGAATAGTAGAAATTGGACACGGCTGATGAATTTGGAGAGTACAACGGTGTTACTGATTAAATAGAAACTCGAGGGACTAATATGATGACGACACCTAACCTCAGGGGGGTAAACTGAAATTAGTCCTTTTTTTAAAGAGGAAATGATCATTTACCCAATTTCAGCTTAAAAATTGCCCACTTGCTCCACTAACAGTTTTTTAACCTCATTTACTCAAAACACTCTAAGGGATTATTTCTCTAATACCCAATTAATTCTTTTTATTTATTTTTGGGACTTTTTTGCCCTCTCCTTCTTTCTCACTTAGAGAGAGAAGTCATCGTCCACCTTGCTGTGCTCCGGTGACCAGTGGCTGGCCGCGGTCTCCGGCGACCGGTGACCGGAATCCTGCAACCGATGACCGGAATCCGGAATCCGACTACCGGACTGGTGACCGGATTCCAGCGTCTGAATTTATTGCCCCCTAATAATACCCAGTAACCATATTATTACCCCCAGCAATCATATTATTGCTTCCCAGTACCCATATTATTGCCCCCCAGTAATCATATTATTGCCTCTAATAATCATATTATTGCCCTCCAGTGAATTGTATAAACTCCCGAAACTAAAATGAATACACTACAGGCACAAATGATCAATTTATATGCATATTATTGCCCCGCAATAGACATGTATAACTACTCAATAAAACTTTTTTTTTCATTCTTCTTTCTTCTTTCCTTATAAGCCTTCTGCCAAATTTATCAAAAATAAAAAATAAAAATCAGAACCACGAGACTGGGCGAGGTCAAGCTCCACAATCGCATCCAAACGGAGGAGCGTGGAGTTGACGCGCGATTGGGCGAGGTCGAGCTCGCGGGCCTTGGGGCTGACTTGGTTTGCGAGGTCGCGGATCTTGGCGCTGATGTAATACCCCAAAAAATCCAAATTAAATTCTGTGGATTTTTAGAATTGATTTCGCGGTATTGGGAGCGAGTACGAAGCTTGGAGAAGTTGTGGAAGTAGTTCGAACGATTTTATTTTCGAAATCGAACGTTATTTAGGGGCTCTCAAAAAGTGACTTTTTTATACGTACCGAATTTGGGAAAATTTCCTTCATGAAAGTTGTAGAGCTCGTCGATACGATCGCGTGCATATATGGAACGCAATATTCGGAGTTCGTATGAATACGTTATGAATATTTGAAATTTGGGAATTTTCTATAAATATCGAAAAAAAATCAGAAATTTCATTTAAGGACGAAAATCTGGTTTTTTTTGCGGAACAGTCCCCGAAAAACCTTCGTTCTCTCCCTCTCCCACGCGACCGAACCGCTCAACCCGACCGGCCGAACGGCGGCCCTCCGGCCTTCTCCGGCCCCGGACCCGGCGGTCGCCCTGTGATGTCTCCTTGCCCCGCCGCCCCACAGAGCTGGATCGAAGCTACCCCAGCCGTGCGAAACCCGACCCGGCAGGAAAACCTCGACGCCAGCGATGTACGGGCCGATCCTTCCCATTTTCGTGATCTCCTCCTCCCCCTGATCATCCTCATATCCTCCTTACTCGACGATTTGAGTGTGGAGTGAAAGATCACAAGTTGAAGATTTCGACGTCCCTGATTCGATCTGGAATCTGATCAGACGCACCAGATTAATCCAAACTTCAAAGCTTGATCTAGGACGATCTAGGCTGAACCAGACTTAGCTCCAGGTATGAAAGTTCATCAACCCTTCATTTTGAAGAAGTTTGTAGTTGACAACTTTTGCATCGGAGGTGGTTGACCGCCGTGTTGACCACCCAATGACCACCGCTTGTGGCGCGCTCGTCGGACCATATTTTGCGTTTATATTATCTGGACGATGATCTACGCATCCATACGAGCGTTTTGATATATTACAAGGCTTTTAGAAAAAGTGGATAAATAGTGGATTTACGTTTTGACGTTACTATTTAACTTTTTACGTTTTATCTTCGGTTTACGATCTGTGAAGATCAGACCATCAGTTTTACTTCAAATTTTAATATGTTGATCGTATGACTGTCCCGATGACTTTGTGAGGTCACGGGCGAAGATCCGACCGTTGGATCTTCGTATAATTGTGAAATAGTGATTCGGAAGGCGATTCGTGAGAATCCGACTGTCGGATTTTCATGAAATTTTGTGGAGATGTTTATAAGGACGATTCAGGAAGATCCGACCGTTGGATCTTCGTGATAATTTTGGAGGATGATCCTAAGGGCGATCCGTGAGGATCCGACCATTGGATCATCATATAATTTCGATCCGACTGTTGGATCACCTTTATTTTCGAATCCGACCGTTGGATCACCTTTATTTTTGAATACGACCGTTGGATCGTCTTTATTTTCAAATCCGACCGTTGGATCGTCTTTATTTTAGAATCTGACCGTTGGATCGTCTTTATTTTAGAATCTGACCGTTGGATCATCGTTTAAGTTTATTTCGTGTTTCGTTTACTAAGCAAAGACCGTACTTGATTAGGTACTTGACGGTTTGAGTTGACGAGCGTTTGGAAGACGCAGCTGGATTAGAGGTGAGTAAACCTCACGTGTTTCATATTACGAACTGAATAAATTTAATTACTTTATTTTTGTCGTAATTGTGTGAAAATATTTATGGAATAAATATTTGTTTTAAATCATATGGACTTGATCAACTACGGTCCATAGGTAAGTAAAATGATTTTATTATACAAATGAATTTCATGGTTTTTATGCTTGAACTATAGTTGGTGTAGTCATTCCTGAGCGGATGATTACGTATATATATTATATTTACGTGGAATATATATTTTGGTTGACGTGTGATTGGTATGATGAAATGATTGAGAATGGATTTGGAGATTATTCAAGCTATTAATCTCCCATTTAATTGTTGAATAATGAAATGTTGATCAGTGGTGTGAAAGCTATTTTATATGCCCAATTAGTGAATATGTGGAAATTATTTTAAGAAGTAAAGATTTGTCTTGAAATAATATGTCTCTTTATGTGGGTGTACATATACATATATACGATCTATAATTTATAAAGATTGTATGTTGTGAAATTGATTATGTCTGAAAAGTACAATTATGAAGCCAGGTGATTTCAACAACCCCGTGCTTAAGTGAAACTGGTAAATGTGTTTTGATTTTATGATGACGATTAAGCTGTGGGCCCTAGTCCCTTCAGATAGTGCACTATTATACTCTTAGGAAGGGTGGTTACTTTGAGTATACATACTTTTGGAGGTGTCCTTGGTATGCTGCGGCTTACCCATGCTTTGGTAT